>JAULBU010025477.1:0-17924 GCA_032358235.1 Odonthalia washingtoniensis
AGCGGTGCTGTGGTGACGATGGGAATGGAAAGGTCATTTCATTGTACTGCGGAAAGAAGAAGATAAATGTACAGAGACGGCGTGTGAAAAATATCCGTGGTGGTTCGTGATTGGTTTGTGAATTGGTCATGGCTGTATTGGTGTGACAGCATTGTCAGTATGAGTTTGAAAATCCGTGACGGTATAATTGGCATTGTCAATTTTGTGTGAAGTACTGATTTCGATTGTGGGAGGAAATTCAGTCCATGTGGAATCGGAAGTACGAAAAATGGATTCTACAGATTGTGAAAGCGCAATGTCGGTTTGTAACGGAGGATGCGGCAAGGAGAGGAAAAGACGGAAAGACGGCGGACGTACGAGGCGACAGCAACACAAACTACTGAAGGTGTTGATGGAACTAGCAGGAGGTGATCCTCACCGAAATGAGATAAGGGCTTAGTGAAGAAGACTACAAGGCGGAAGATGTGCCATATGGGTAAATGCCCACCAGTGCTCATTGGCATGAGTTCCGGAACCGTGATGGAAATGGATTTATATTCAGGGAAGAAGTATGCACCGATTGTACATTCCAGCAAATGTTCAGTATATGAAAACAATTATTCAATCGATTAATGATCGAAATGGTCCAGTTCCGTCCGGATCATGGCTATTGCTGAGTAGTAGCACTGGGAGGGTAATATCAGGATAGATAAAAAATATTGGCAGCATTATCTGCAATAAAATCTGGAAAGTATACGTCCGTACGGTATGACATGGATGTTATGGAATGCACAGAAGTGAGAACATATGTCGTCGAATTATGCAAGTTTCTAGTGAAAAAGTATGGTAATATGTTCTTAAATCGAGTACCGAATTCGGATGAAGTGATGCAAATAGAGAAAGCATTTTCAAGGGAGGGTTTCCCGGGTGTACTGGATTTTTAGAATGTGTCAAATTTTCTAAAAGTGAAACATCCGGCGGCGGTCATTTATCAGAGTCGAAAAAGAGTGATGTACAAGTTATTGACAAGGTGTGGGTGGACATGGATATATACTTTTGGTCGTGGAAAACTGCAAAATCCTATACGAGTAGTAAATTCAACACACCAACGTTGTTATGTCTGATCCGAGATGTTTTCCGTTCGGATATTGGTATGTGACATGACAGTGGATATACGGTGATGCCGTCAAGTACGAGAAGGAATTTGCTATTCTTCATTGTAGATGGTAATTATCCATTATGGGTGATATTTATTGAACCAGACATTGAAGACGACAGCTCGGCTGGGCGAAAATTTACAACCATTGCAATACTATACGGGAAAAAATATCTCACTTTTTTTATTCGTTGCGTATGAGATATGGTCTATTATACTATTCCGTGCGTAATGAGGAGTCGAAGACATCAGGGACATCACAAATGGAATAATTATTGTACATGAAATGATGATACGTTTACAGGCAGGAGCAGAAGGTGAAGAAAGTGGTGAAGGAAAGAAAACAGTGGACGACGTATTTAAAGCAGCGGAAAAGAAAACAAAGTTGAGAAAGATGGAACCGAACAGAAAAAAGAGCAATACGCATGTCAGGGAACTGAGAATTTGCAGGACATTGTGGAAGCGGGGAGTGTGCGAATTAATGTTGCGAAATGATGTTGGAAAAGACCAAGCCGAACGGAAATCCCTATAGTTAGATTTGATGAACCACAATGCATACATTTGGAACAATGATGAAGGGATGGAAGTTATAGTATAGGAGAAAACAACAGTGAGTCAGGAAAATTGTTGGTCCTTCGTGTACCAAACGTTCCGCGTTGTATATGACTATGGAGAATGGAAATAATATAAACCGTAAACGGAATTTGAATATGTGGCAAACAGTCATATGAAATGGAAGAGAAAGTGTGAATGAATTTATGGTCCATTGAAAAATGTTCAAGAATAGAGTAGTACGTAGCGATTGTGATTGATAACAAACTCAATGAACGATGTAATATGAGTTAGAATTTTAATACTTTTATTTAATCTGTGCCGACGCAAGAAAAAACTGATACTTTTCAAACTGGCTTGGATAAGGTGACGGGAAGTTCCAATAACGTGCGAAGTTTGAAACCCAAACGGATTTGATAATACGGACGAAAATATGTCACGAAAGCATATGTACGTAACTAACCGAGACGGCGAATGGGGTCATGTGTTTCCTGTTTTTTCAACAGAACAAGATAACAATAAATACGATAATTCGAACTGTTTAGAAGGTGATAGTAACGCGATTGGAAGACCGTAACGAATGAGCTGCGTGACGAGTATCATGGGAGAAGTTATACGGATGAAGGTACGTATGACAATAATTTCCTGGTCGTTTCATATTTATTTCTAATCTGTACAGAAAAACGGTACTTAACAACCTTTTCCAGATCGGATTTGGGTTTCTTTATTTACGCAACTAACACATTTCTTTAATCATCACCACCATCGACAAAACTGGAACATCAACAGGCATGGACCGCTGGTACGAAGGAAATCTACCACCTATTCCGCATCTTGCAACGCAGAACAATGCATCATAATCATCCAGAACGGTACAGCAACAGGCAAACGTACCCCTTGAAACTGAACTTGGCCTAGCAAAATATGCACGTGAAGAGTTGAATAAACCTGCACTTATAGTTATCATCAAACAACCGTTCAAGAAAATGATTAGCAAGATCACCCATTTCACCCATTCCCGTGGGATGAAAGATCATCGGTTTAGAAGAAATGGATCCGGACGGAGAGCTTGGTCGCCATGTTCTGTGAATGAGTACATCAACACTTCTTCCCGTAGAGATTTCTTGATGGGATAAGGTACTTGGCGATGATTGACAATCCGAGTGGAGTATGTGGAATTGGAGGTAGAGGACGAATTTCCTTTCAGGTGAGTTGGGGAAGGAGGTCGGCACACACGGGGGCTGATGCTTCAGGGAGCATTGCCCGTCAGCCGTGTGATACTATATGGGTACGATGCCTAGAGAAAATGGAATATCAAAATCGTGTGGATGATATTTGTAGGATGATGTCACAATCAACAGAGCCCTGTGAAACCTTTGAAGAGGTACCAAGAATTCTTCCACGATCGATTTTGAATTGGTACATGTTCCAAAACAGAGATGCTTGGGTTGAAGACTGAGCATTTGAGACAAGTATGCGTCGTGCAGGTATAAGATCCACGGAGAAAGCCGAACTGTATAATGATAATGTGCAAGGAAACGTTATTCCATTCATGCTTGGTTGGCATGACGTGGGAGGATTTGGTATGACAGTGGAGGACATAGGACAGTATTAAATGTCTGTTCCGTACATAGTTGAGAACATGGAACCATCACCCTTGATAGAAGCACCGTAACCACTGTTACCGGCTCATAACCTTCGCATGTACAAGTACGGGACATCGACGTATCAACAAATTTATCGACAGGTTATAACGAAAGAAGCAATGGATTTGTTTATTGGTGCGTTTATGTACTGCTACAGAATGGAAGTGACGAAACATGTTGATCCGCGTCTGAGAAAAAGCAGTGGTTATGTAATTATGATCCCCATTCCTAACGTCTTACGTAATATGTGCTCCGATCGGTACTTGATTCAGTTGTATTTCAACTCTAACTACAATCTTAAAAACGTCCTACTTGCAAATCGCCGTACCATGGAGATCGATTTGTTCACGTTAATGAAGGAAATGAAGAGCCCATTTGTACATTACAACTGGGATACAGGGAGTGTAGATTTACCAAGAGCTGAGAAGGGGAATTTAACTTCTTCATGGATAGGTTGAGATACTGGAAAGTCAGAGTTTTTCGAGAAGTTAAAATACCGATACAGAGTGAGAGTCAGGCAACTATGGAAGACTACTCCAACACCGTCGAGGAACTTTTAGTGTCCATGGGATATACAGCATGGCCACAGACTGAACCGCACATGGAGACATCTGGTAATGCGGATGTCTACATGGCAGGAAGTGTGGACGAAGAAGTCCGGGAAGAAGTGTTCTCTGATCGGGAAGGCTGTTACGTTTGGCAGCCAGTACTACATGGTACAAATTTCAGATTTCCGACCACTGCAGATGGTTTTTTCAAGCAAATAATAGAGTGGATCATTCAAGATGAATGTAATAACCGGAACGGTGAGAAGATGAAACGGTTACAGGACCGCAACAAGGAATTGGAACGTAAGGAAGCTGAAGGGGAGAAGGATCTCAACGTGGAAATAGAAAAGAACAACCATTTCAAATTGGAGATAACCCGATTAACGGAAGAATTGCCAGCGTCAAGAGTAACTGAAGCAGAACGGCGAGCGCAATACGACCATACAAATGCGTTATTGGAAACGTATAGGATTGCCATGACGTCTATGTACAGATCAGTTCTGCATACACGTGAAATAACTACAAATTTCACGAATACGCTTCAGAATGACATGGCTGTGTTGCTGTCGAGGATGGTACTGCACTTCTAGTCCGACACGGAATTGGAAAGGGGAGTAAGGAAACTGCCACACCTCCGCCTACAGATTAGAACTGTTCGTTCTCACTGGACTTATATACTATTCTGTAATGTTTGTTATCCAATAACGGTTATTGTAAAGTTTAGTTGTTGTTTTATTAGTAATATATATAAATAAACGTAGGACTTGATGTTATGTGGTGAGTCCTTTCGGTATGCGCTGCTTATGGTATCCACTGCCTGTGTAACGCGTGATAAATACGTTGGGTATGCGCTGCTTATAATAACAACTGCCTATATAAAGGTTGGTGTAGTTGTGGTAGCTGTAGCCTCTCTTAGAAATCAAGTAGCATTTTTTCACTCGAGGGATACTATTTTGTATGCACAAATAGGTGAATGATTATATTATGAAAAATTATATTTCTAAATACATGTCATCCGATAGGAAGATTAATTGAAATATCCAGTATCCCATTGACCTGAATTACTGTAAAATGAACATACATGAACGAAGGATGTCAATGCACAATCATTGATGGCAATAATTCGTGTGACACGATGGGGAAGAGGAGAAGAGACGGATGAGGGGACGCAAGGAAGCAGAAGCAGATGCGCGTAGAAATGAACGAAGACGAAGACGAGATGTTGAAGGTAGAACGAATTGGAGGATTAAGGCCGACAAGAAACTTCAACCATAAAGAGGAGTGGTAATACAAGGAGGGGGATGGTACACTAAACAGAGGAGAAGATAACGACACAACAAGGGAGAAGATAAAGCACTGATATGACAATTCACGACGAGAAATAATACTGTGATATTCAGACCCGAAAGAAAATATCATGCACTTATCGAAGGATACATTTCTCAACACGTGTCTATTTTACCCAGAACCTACAGTGGAATATAATGAGAAATTAATCATTCCCCAAATGACTCTTTCCTCTACACGTATTGATTATTTCTGAACCGACAAGTGATAATTCCATTACAACTAACAGTAGGATTCCATCTACACGTGTGACTCTTTTCTCGACTGGAACCAACCTCGTTTCCAGTATACATACCGCAGCAGATGATGCGAAGAAAATATTAAAGGATGTAAGACACATTTTTCAAAATTAGAATTTTCTTCGATCAGTATCTCATCAGGTTTCGAATCACATAGCGGAAAGGGGAGACCCGATCCAACAACTGCATATTGCTGGTTAATTACCAACTGTAAAAGCAAATATAGTATTATAACTATTCGTCAACCTACATTTAGGACTGAAAGGGTATCAACACCACCTCGACCACCAGACTGTAAAGATACCCGTGGTATCAGTCCTGGCGATCGGTTGGAGCGAAGAAGAGTATGATTGACATCGATAAAAGGAACTTTTCCCTCAAGCATCACCACCTGCACGATTCTGTTTTTTAAAAAAGTAGCTTGTTTTTCGTCGACATATTCGAGAAAAGAAGAATCAATTGATTTAGGAAAACCGTTACTTGTTATAAATTCCAAGTTAATGGATTATCATCAAAGTGAACTCGCATATGCAATAGAAAATTTAAAATGTTGTCATTTTATAAATCAACAAGATATAAAAAACAAGTTATTACCTACGATTCAGCATGTATTTTCATGAAATACATATCGTTATTGTTGTCAATACCACCACGAGCGAGTGGCACAATATCCCAATCCGCGTCACGCACACTATATTTGATTAATTGCCTTGATCTATCCTACTTAAAACTAAGAACTACCCACACTAATATCAGAATTTACAGAAACTCAACCCTCCAGATAACTGACCACACGTGTACATGCTATGCACAACAATCTATCAAACAATCTTGTCACTAGCTTCCCACAAAACACTGTGGGCAGTTTCCCCTCAAGATTGACCCAGCTTCTGTATCCACGTGTGTGTATGCTACAAGCTTCCGCCAAACATAGATCACTACTGTCTCCGCTTTTGGCGTCCCTATTCCGTATAAGAACGCCACCAACACAATTCGATCCTTTCCCATTTATCTCTTCTGCAATTTTTATACTACTATTGAACAACTGTTTAACTTGTTTTTACCGACGGGGTATTGATATCCTTTCAACTAAAGTCACCATAACCTCGTATTGATACGGGATCCGCGAGCACTATTACACTTGTCTTAGCTGTCCTTTACTTGTCCTCTTTTGCATTCACCCTACAGACCATCACCATCACCCGTACAGCATATCACCTCTTTCGCGTATAACCTCTATAACTGCATAGACTGTTGTCTATCCCTACTAGAATCTCACTACAACCTTCGTGGCTATATTCAACCAACCGAAACTGATTGTCATCGTCTTGAATATAGCTGTTTCGTACAAACAAGTGTCCTTCGACAATTCGGATTCGGACCTGGTCACTGAACACCGTAATCTACACTCCGCACCAAAAGCCTAATTTCAAAATCAAAACGTACGTTAAAAACAACTCACTGCAAAGAAGACCAAAAGCTAGAATTGCAGAACCACAAAGCATATAGCGACCAATCCTCCTCAAACAAAAATAAGAAAAAGCACGAACTGCGAAGCAAACCACTCCAAAAAAAGAAACAACAAAACACAAAAGCAAAACTAACTCACTGCAAACGAAGCATAACACAACACACAAAAAAAACCATCTCAAAAAAACATAAGAAATAAAGCACCAAGCTAAACCACTTTGTCGCAAAAGCAGCAAAACAAAACAAAACCTACCAAACAAAGGAAATCATATTCCAATCCGAAATTGAGCTAGCAGAGCAGAAATGGACTCTGAAATCCAGGAGGCAGGCGGTCCTTCCAGTTCACCAAGGCCGACCATCCCCCTCTCTGGCCCCTCGAAAATATTTTCTACTGATCTTATTACGCATTATAAGCGCTGTGTGCGACGAACGCAGAGTATAACAACACCTACTACCCTATCCACCAACCTAATTCAAGCTTCTAAGTAGTTCCTCAGCTATTATCCAATATTGGATGACTCACTTGAAGGACTCCCGACAGACCGCGTTGGTTTACTCCGTGAATTCAAGGACCTTTTACCTCCCGACAGCGAGTTCTTGACAGACGCCTATTTCTCAATACCACTCGCTCCGGTCGGGTTGTTAAAGGACAATGCGGACATATATGGTATCCTTGACCCAACACTGACAACCATACCACAACTCGGATTAGGCGATGATAATATTAGAAACGACACGCTCATTACTCACCTCTGGCTCGCATCAGTAACACAGAGGTCGAGTAGTGACTTACACGCAATCGTCCAGGTTTACCGTAGAACGCGTGAAATCAACCCTTGCCAACAGTAACCGCCACCGATACAACCTGCACCTGCCGCACCACCCGTGATACCTCCTACATTAACTATTCCAACCTCAACATGCACCCTACTAGTAACCCCTGCCCCGACAATCATCACCAAGAGACCCCATCGCCCAATACGCCGATGAGACAACCTTCTACATCCGTTCAGCGTATTGAAATCCCAGACGAACCTCAACAGCCTCAACTTCACCATCCCCTTGGACTCTGCCGCAATAATCGATCAGCTCAAGACTCAATGGACCCACCACACGATATGGAACATGGACAACATGGTAATCAACCTGACAGCACGACCACATTCCAGCAAATTAACGCTGGCCAGATCTCACAGTCAATAGCGTCCAACTTCAATTCCAAGACGTTTTCGGGCAAAATATACGAGAGCTTCACGAATAGTATCCGTGACTATTCGATCCTAGACCGACAACTTGACCTATCAGACGCGATGCAAAGCTCTTTTTTAGTCAACATATCAGAGGAACCAGCTTGAACCTTCTACCTTTCCAACTACGACCAATCGATGTCCTTCTCGCAAATCAAATCAATAATGGTAAACAAATTTGATTCGGCGGACCGACAGAAAGAAGTACTACTTCGTCTGGACCACCTGGATCTACGTCACTTCATGTTAGAAATGAAATTACACACAAAGGTATCGGTATTTCTAAGATCTGCGCCTACCTCAACAAATCGAATCCTCAGTGCATCTATATCTACCGCAACGACACCTACAAGCTCAAAATTCTAAGCTCAGCAGTTGCCTCTTACGACTGGGCTAAGATCCCTCCCACCAACGTCATAAGCGGCAATCACAACTTTCAAAAGTTCACACTCCATCGCACTCGAGAAAGAAACAACCTTGCTAAAAGCCCTACCGCAAACGCCGCGCAACTGACCCTCTTCGGACAATACGCGAATCGACCAACCAGACGTTTCAATAGAAATAATTTTCAGCCACGACCGCCCAACTCAGGATCTAACAACCGCTTCTGTTCACAGCCTGATACAAGACGCCACAACTCATCAAGAAAAAACCGATCTTCATTCAACAATCTCAATGCAACAACACCAACTTGCTACAAATGCGGCTTCTACCCTTGGATACCTTCAAACCGCTGTTCCCCGGGTTCAACTGAAAGCTACATATCAACAAGACTGAAGAATGGGGAAAAGTCAGTCTTCATCCTCTCAGACAGGGCGAACGGAGTTTGGCAGGAGTGTTTGGACCAATTCGACGAAAACACCGACTTCAACGATCATCCCGAAACATACACTGACGAAGAAGCTGATAACTTCAATGCCGAAGTGATGTCACCGTCTAATCTTGAAAAATAAACTGAAGAATAGACGGACAACCTCAAACTTGACTAATCAATAATCGAAGCCAATATCAACCACTGTTTCTTCACCTATTCTCAACCGAACATGATCAAACAATTCGATACTAGCTTTACCAACCCAACGAGCAGTGCCACCCACGCAAATTATTTAATAGATTGTAACAAAGTGGACCTTTACACCTACATTTAAAGTCTATCTGCGAACTTCACTCCTTCGTTTTGCGTGGATAGTGGCGCACCTCGTAGTGTGATTGGTATAGATGCACTCGCCAAAATCGACAACTATTTAAACACGAAGAGCGAACTCCAAACCTCAAAGTTTTCCTTTAGATTTGGGGATAGGGTCTACAAATTTCTCGGCAATGCGACCTTTCTACTCGCAACCCCAGCTTCTATTAAAAATATCCGGGTCAGCCTTGACGGCATTGACGTAGACCTCCCACCGCTTCTGGGACTGAACATCCTCGACTTAAACAACGTGATGATTGACAAAATCAACGGCGAGCTGGTCTGACGCAAACAAATAAATGTAAAACCAAAACATTACTACTTGGAAGAATGGTTCGTGCCAATCTTCAGGAGCTCGTCATCTCACCTGCACACGCCACTCATCACTACCAAAACATTCATCACGCATTTTACGATTGGCGAACTTCAGAGACTTCACTGCTCTTTCTTCCACCCAACTCCAGCGAAGTTATTCAGCCTAATTCGACGCACAAATTCAACAGAAGCCGATCCGTGAACACTCCAAATTCTTAACGACATATCTATGCGATGCGATACCTGCCAGATGATCGCTTCCGCGCCGCTACGCTTCAGAGTTTCCTTCGGCTCTGATAGCGCTCATTTTAACGAGAAAAATTTTGTGGATGTGTTCTATATCACAATAAAAATGAAAAATAGTATCCTTCATATTATAGATGAAGGGACGCACTTCTCTGCTACCACAATACTCAAGAACATCGAGACAAGGACCGTCTGGCATGTGCTTATCCGCAATTGGACTGAAATATATACCTTTATACCGAATAGAATAATCGTAGACCAGGGAAGCAACTTCGGGGAATCGTTCATCCGCATGGCATCTCTCGACGGTATCACTGTGGAACGCACGGAAATTGAAGCCCATAACGGCCTCAGTATTTGTGAACGATTCCACGAACCCATCCGTTGAACCATGCGTAAACTTGCAATTGACCATCCGAAAAGTGATTTCGATCTACTACTCTCCCTCGAAACCAAAGAGATGAATGACACCGCTGGTCCGGATGGCCTGATCCCGTCAGCTCTACTTTTTGGGGAGTACCGCCGCATAAATATGCCGGCGAAATACGATCGAAGGATGACAACTGATGAAAGAGCAAGTGTGGCTCAAATTGCAAGAACCGAGATGAAGACTCTCATGGACCAGATGCGGATTGAAAGAGCACTTCGACACAATGTTCCGCGAGCAACGAACGCAACTTACAAATCTGGGGATGAAATTCTGGTATGGCGCGAAACGGGACATTCCCAGAAAAATGGAGAATTCCTCGGACCTTTTAAGGTTTCATCCCTCGACAGAACAAGCAAACTGGTGCATGTATTTGACCTCCCTGGCAAGAAGGCGAGACCTTATTCTATTTCTCAACTTAAGACGTACGTCTCTCCTAGCACCCTTTCGACCGAATTCATGCAGGCGATGAACGCAACATTTACATCTTACCGTACTAATTCGTTCAGCGAGGACGTCTTCCTTTCGGAAATTATTTCGCTCAAGGATGAAAGGAGCGAAACCCCGCAATGCTCAAAGCGAGACACGACAAAATTTCGAACATCTTTAATCGAAAAACGTTTCGCGCCATCCTCAAGGAAGAAGTACCCGAAAACTCGAATGTACTACAGGGCAGATTTGTTTTAACGCTAAAATCAACTATCTATGGAAGCGTGATACACAAGCCGCGTTTTGTGATGGGTGGCTATCGAGATAATCTTAAACGTTTTATGGTTCATTCGTCACAAACACTCTAACCTACATCAATCCGACTTCTACTCGCGCTCGCTTCAATTCACTACTTCCCCGTTCGGACATCCGACGTCACCCAAGAGTATTTACAATCAGAAATACCCTTGGTATGAGACCTATTCTTGGATTCCAACGTACCTGAACTGAACCTATCGCCTGATGAGTGTATGAAAATCTTACAACCGTTGTATGGCCTCTCAGAATCAGGTGATTTATGGTTTCAGACTCTACAACGTCACCACCTGCGCGACCTTAAAATGCTACAACTACATTCAGATTCATCCTTATTTTACCTTCAAGACGGCGACGATCTCTGCGGCATCTCCGACACGCATGTCGATGACCTTCTACGAGCAGGAAATGATTCATTATTTCGCGAACGTTCGAGACGTAACCTGCATCAAAATTACCCTGCGGCTTTTCTGGGTTTCGATTATTATTCAACTACGACGCGACGATTCAACAGACACAACGGAACTACATGAACAAACTGGAGTTCCTTGATAACGATGCAAAATTTACCGCGTTTCGGTCCATGTGCATGAGATTTTCATGGATCGCGTATACGCGTCCAGATTGCCTTTCCGAGATTTCAAGATTAGCCCAAGTAATAGAAGCAACATACATAAATACGCCCACAAAGTTTATTCAACAATTGAACAAGTCGATTAGATATTCAAAGCCGTACGAAATCAACATCTCCTTTCCATCACTAAAATCATCCAACATAAAAGAAATAGGCTATAGTGATGCCTCTTTCGGTAACAACTTTGAATTATTGTCACAACTTGGTTACATCCTCTTCTTATCAGAAGCGAGCGACAATGCGATACCCATCACCTTTAAGTCATATAGGTCTAAGCGATTGTGCCGTTATGCGATGGCCGCCGAAGTCATCGCATTTTCGGACTTATTAGATAGCGCCTTCACCTTGATCAACGAGCTCAGCATACCACTCAAACTCGATGTGCAACTGGATCCCTTCATAGACAGTAAGTCCCTTTTAGACATTATATTAAAAGGTTCCTGTACTTCTGAGAAGAGGTTAATGCTCGACGTAGCAGGTTCGCGACAGGGTTTCGAGAGCCGCGAAATTTCAAACATCGGTCTCTTCAAGTTTGAATCCAACGTTGCGGACGGCCTGAAGAAAAAATGGCACAAGCTTCATTACGTACTATACTACAAACCTCTTCCCACTCACCGTCTCCGGCATAGTGGATAATACGACACGCTTTCGACTCTACTTGACAACCATAGCGTCAACTTCTTTCATCAAAGCCACTCAACCCAGCCTAAAACTCAAAAATGATTAACCATCAGATCGAACCTCTTCAGACAACAGATGGCACTTTCATCTTTACTTATAAAATTGAAATAATTTAAACATCTACTTTGTTTTAAAAATTATAACAACTTTACACTCACAATCCCCGGTTTATTATCAGCTATGACGCCAATAGAAAAAAACGCTTTACCATCCCTTACGACAATGTGTTACCAACTTTGCAGATCACTTTACCTACTTCGCATCCACATCAAATATCCTTTTCTCCTAAGAAACCTATAGTTTAATCCTCAACTACCTTAAGATAGTATATCCTCTGCACAATTAAATTATGGTATATATTCATCAAATGTAACAATAAGGTTAAACTTAAACAATGGTTTACCTTCGTTTTTACCCCTATTTCAAATTCGCACCACCCTTCAAAACATATAATTACCTTCCATCCTCCTAAAATATATTGGCATTTCTTTTCGATTCCTCTCCATATACTTTCATCTCTATGCTTCCTTTTCCAAGAAACACCTCTGGAATTCTATAAAAAAATAAAACAATGAAAAGAACAAATTATATAGGTACTGATCATTAGGTTATACAACCACAAATAACATGGTATAATTCATCATCAATGATTGACATCTGTTTCCATTTATGAAAGAAAGCAATATGTCGTGCGTCACTTAACGCGTTTGTGGTTATAGAACCCCAAAATAATATGGTGTGATTCATCATCGATGAATGACATTTGTTTCCTTAATTTAAGAAAGAAATATGCCATGAATTGCTTAACGCGCTCTTCAGCAACCACCTCACCGGCCGCTTCCCTGTTCTTACTGAACGCACTCTTTAGCCCACGCCTCCCGGCCGTCTTCCCAAAACTTCTGGTTGCATTTTGCTGAATTAACTGCTATTTTTGCATCACATATGTTATGTTTCACGAAGATAATAATGATATTATCATACGTTGGCCGACATACTATCATGGTACTGAATGAAGAGAATAGGGGGACTGATTAATTGACGTGATCTATCGCACTAAGAACTAAGAACTACGCACACTAATATCAGAATTTACAGTAACTCAACCCTCCAGATAACTGGTCATACGTGTACATTCCATGCACAACAATCTATCAAACAATCTTGTCACTAGCTTCCCACAAAACACTGTGGGCAGTTTCCCCTCAAGATTGACCCAGCTTCTGTATCCACGTGTGTGTATGCTACAAGCTTCCGCCAAACATAGATCACTACTGTCTCCGCTTTTGGCGTCCCTATTCCGTATAAGAACGCCACCAACACAATTCGATCCTTTCCCATTTATCTCTTCTGCAATTTTTATACTACTATTGAACAACTGTTTAACTTGTTTTTACCGACGGGGTATTGATATCCTTTCAACTAAAGTCACCATAACCTCGTATTGATACGGGATCCGCGAGCACTATTACACTTGTCTTAGCTGTCCTTTACTTGTCCTCTTTTGCATTCACCCTACAGACCATCACCATCACCCGTACAGCATATCACCTCTTTCGCGTAATACCTCTATAACTGCATAGACTGTTATCTATCCCTACTAGAATCTCACTACAACCTTCGTGGCTATATTAAACCAAACGACGCTGATTGTCATCGTCTTGAATATAGCTGTTTCGTACAAACCAGTGTCCTTCGACAATATTGGAGTGGTGATGAACCAACACGTCAAGTTCAAGTAATAATAGAACGACAGTCTACAAACAAACGCTCTATAGCACAGTGTGTGTGCATATATATTCACCAATGTTTATACTACATAATCGTATGCATATATATGTACAAACAATGTTTCAACGACACAGTTTTAAAAATAATCTTTTCCACGTCCTGCTATTCTTCCTACTTCATATTTATCATCATCTTTTCGCCATTATCGTCATTATCGTCATTATCGCCATTATAGCCATCGTCAGCATCATTATCTTTGTCTATATCTGCAAGTGGCTGTACTCGTTGTTGAACCAATGCTAATTTCTTATTACCGCTTGTCATTTCATGTACTGAACCAAGTACCACATCAATAACACCTTTATTTAATTCACCTTTATCCAACCTCTTTTCACCATCTTCATCTTTCATAGTACCATCTTCACCATCTTCACCATCTTCATCAGCTTCATCAGCTTCATCAGCACCAACATTTTTATTTTTCGTAGTATCTCCACCTTTTTCTTTGTTTTTATTTTTCGTAGCATCTTCACCTTTTTCTTTGTTTTTATAAGTTTCTGCTTACTTTGTTGATTTTAAATATTCTTCTTCCATAACTCTTTCATCAGCTTCATTAGCACTTACTTTGAAATTTTCTAATAGTTTATCTATATCTAATCCACCATCATCGTTTTGTACTTCGTCTACAGTTTTATCTCGTTGTACCTTCAAATAAGATGAAACATACTCATTAATAGCTTTAATTTCCATTTAATTCACAAAATAATCAACAGATCAACAGATCAACAGCTCCAGTTAATCTATATAATTCTAAAATGTTTTATCCACTTCCACCTACACCAATATGATATAAATAATATTGAACTAATTTAGGAATTTGTATATTATCTTTACTCTCTGTGCCATGTTGAATTAACATTATACCTTCTTCATCAAAATATTGAACATTGTTATTATTTGATGAATATCCTGCAAATGCAGTACGTGTTTTTTTAATATTCTTGATTTTGATCTGTAATATAGTAGAATATCAGATGATGATGCTATACGATCCAGGAATGACTGACCAAATCTTTATCGATTTGGTATTTCCCAAGTACCTGTTATTTCAACACGTAATCGTAATAATGGTTGACGTACTAGTTGCATTAAATTCTTAATATAATATTCATGTCACGGATATGTAATACCATTATATTTTCAACGAAATGTTTCATTTTGAAATGATGATAATCGTTGCATCGTATTTCAATCCGCATTGCATGTTTTGGTCAAGATTCGTTTGTTGATAAAGATGCAGAAACTTTTGAACCTGGTTGAGCAACTGGTGGTGAAGTTGTGGCAATGGTGCATGATCGATGATGGAGAAAGGACAGGTGTTACCTACACATGTAATGACGGAGGTGACAATGGAATAAATGCTATTATTATTATTATTATTATTTTGTTGATGATGATGACGATTATGATTACGTACGTTTGAATTCGTTACTTGTCCTCCTCCAGATGATAGCGTAAATCCACATCAATTTACATCAAGATGATACGGTAGTCGTGAGATTAGAATTGGTATGTTATAAAGTTGTTGTTGTAGTGGTGATGGGTATGATGTTGTTGGTGTAATGATGGTGGGTATGATGGATGAAAATAAAAGTTTTTTGAAAAAGGGATCGTTTTGGAGCGACGGACGGCGACGAAACAATCAAGTTATTATAAATCAATAAATTTTTCTCTTGAAAATTTACAGATTGTACTGTAATATATTCGAAGAAAAGAAAATACAGTACGACATGACAACGCACACGTGGTCAGTTTAATGAAATTTTCGTGTAGAACACTTATACTCCCGTCATCTCCCGCCAGTTTCATTTCACAGATATCCCATACTCCCGTCATTTCTTGCCAGTTTCATTTCACGGATAGCCCAAAGCAAAGAAAACTGACCCAGGTCATGAACAACGTTTCAATTGTATACTTATTTACATATCTTGAGCAGCACACAATACCGATACTGTCTTTATCATTTCCATCTCTTCAGCTTGCTTACCGATATGGTCTTTTTCATTTACAACTCTTCAAATTGTTACGACACCGAAACGGTCTCCAAAATGGATCATAACCGCATGAGGGCAAATTGTAAAAGAAAGAAAAACGAACGGAACAAGTACAGATAGTAGTTCTGTCACTAAAGCAACAACAAACAGCTCTGTGGTCACTAATAGACATGTTTCTTCAATCGAAACTCAGCACCGAAATCGGAACAACAGCTTGTACTGGACGGATTTAGGGGTCGCGCAATTTCCGGCGTGGAAAATCGAAATAGATGAAGAATTATATGGACCGGAATCCAACCTTTCCAGACTATATATTCCAACGACGGTTTTCCATTCCAAGTCTTTTGTATTTTCAAGTGAAAAACGATTTACTACAACACCGTATGGATTATTGGAAGCAGCGAAAAAACGGCATTGGCTTCAAATGTATACCAACTGATCTAAAAATGTTATCAGCCCTGCATATACTAAGCTCTGCCACATCTACAGACAGTCTTGATGATGCTGTGTATGTGTCGGAGGATTCCTGTGGTGCAATTGACCACTACACGTGGACGTTGTCGACCTCAAATTCGATGTCAGCACCATCTGTCGCTTTGGTCACGTTTGGTCACGCTCAGTCACACTTTTTGTCACGCTTGTCATGTTTTCTGCGCTTGGCCTAGTTCGGGTAATTGAACCACCGGCCACATCTTTTACGGACAGCTGTACACTCAGTAAAGTATCTTACTGTACTTGGTGTACTGTACGCTGCTCCTCTCGACGTCAAGTGACGAGTGAAGCTTACTTAAGGGGTGTTTTCGTCGTGGATTCCCTTAACGATAATAAAACCAAGCATTACGGAGACTTATTCTATACCCAAAGTTCGCCTTCTACCGTAACAGAGAAGCCACTATGGCTACGATAGACCACCAACCTCATCTGTGAGAGTCAGTCATTCACGCTTTACACACGTCGCTATTAGCCCGGCTCAACATACCGCCCGTTCGACTCTTCTGCCTTACCAGAGCTGATACAGATTCGACCGGACTAGCGTCGCGTGATTACACACCGCTTCACAAGCGTTATTGAACCCAGATATTACGCGGCCGCCGCACCACCTACTATAACCCTCCAGTGATACTCGCCGTTAGCCTGATACGACAACTCTTATCGTTCGGCGGGATTCCACCTTGATGTCCAGTCTCTTTCCCTTTGCTGTAATGCATATCAATACGGGCTACTATGGAAAAAGATCCCGAACACCTTAAGTGCATGTACATTGTACTACATCTGGTCTCCCAGCCTAGGATTAACAGGTGAAATAGATCAACACTTTAATAATGAAGAAAATCAACCGACGGGCATTCTGAAGCAGGGATCGAGAAGAACATGGTCAGTGACTGGCAGCTTGCCCGCGGGTTAGCGTAACGCATCTCGTGCGGCACCCTAAACCGGTTCTGTGGACAATCCCTAAACTAGCGTTAATAGCACACCAACAGAACGGCAACCCTACGGAAGGGAACAAGGTGAACATAATCTGTGAAAATACGCAAGGAAATTGACACGGTGGCTGGCCGAAGCATCTTCTTTCTCAATAAAAAAGATCTTCAGTCGTCCACAGACTCCTTCCCAAAGTCCCCTTGTCACCCCTGTTAATCCCATTGCTCCATCATCATCATCATCATCATCATCATCATCATCATCATCATCATCATCATCATCATCATCATCATCATCATCATC
>JAULBU010025488.1:0-17920 GCA_032358235.1 Odonthalia washingtoniensis
ACTGATATGAAGTTATTGTCATGTTTCAGAATATTAGGTTCGGGAAATTGTACTGATAGTCTTGACTAATGTGTGTCCATGTCAGAAGAGTCTGTGCCTATATACTTCCTCCAATTTTGTCAGGAATTCATGGAAATTTATGTATCACGTTTTTTGAATAGATTCCCGTCTGCATAGGAGGATATTTTTATAGAACAGAAGTACAATTAACAAGGTTTTCCCGGTTGCATTCTAGCAATAGACTGCATGCATCAAACCTGGAAAAATTGTCCTGGGACCAGGAAAGGACAATATCAAAACAGTCGTGTTTCTAGGATGGCGACAATTCAGTATGAGAGCTGGTGCGACCATGGTCGCATCAGCCCTCATACTGAATTTTACAAGTCGTGCACTACTTGTACTGTTGGTCATGGTTTACTTGTCGCCCAGGTAGAGACAATGATCTCAATGTTTTGTCAAGGTCCCTCTTTTCAAGGGAGTATTATCAGATGAATTTTCAATGTCAGTGTCTGACGAGTATCTTGTTGGTGAAACTGGTTCTACACATCTTATGCTTTACTTTCTGGGTGATTGAATGTACCCACGGTGGCCAATTTCTACCCTACCAATAGCAAACTCTAATAATAATCTGGAAAATAAATATTCATTTAGACGGGAATCTGTCAGGAAGGATATAGAAAGATTGTTCGGAATTTTGCAGAGTAGATTTGAAATTATTGGAAGGGAAAGCAGGAAATGGGATTTACATGAAATAATACGTATATCGAATACGTGTGTAACAATTCACAATATAATAACACACGCGAAACAGATTAGTAATGGGATCCTTGACATTATTACTGCTGAAGATATTACTGGTATCATGCAAAAGGAAACTGTACGAATGATACAATCTGCTGAAGAACGGCGGATGAATATAATTCGACAGGAAAATGATACCTGCTATAACATTGATGAAGAGGTGGAGCAATATATGCAGAAGTATTTACAATTCACGGACCACGATGAGGGCTTTCGACTACAGAAAGACCTCTTGGGGCATAACAACGAAATTAATGGTTGGGAATAACAGTATTTGTAAGTACAATTATAAGTAATAAGTTAAGAAATTATTTTGTAAACCGGTTCTGGTAACTAATCTTACAAAATGTTAGAAAAACGGTGACTGCATTACTAATATATGTTCATCTCTGAACAGGTTTTAGAGGAATATTCTGACATTAAGATGGGATTATTATTGTAAAAAGATTCATATGTTATACTATAATTTCCTTTGATCAGAAAGAATCAAGTGAGCGATGAAAAGAAAGTAGGTTGTTATTTTAACGGTATGAGTTATGAATGGACAATCAGAGTAGAGTAGCTCGCATGTTTAAGGGTATGAACTATGAAATGAATTGATGTTCTGTTCATCTACGTATAGTTAAGGGACCAATTACGTTTTGGATGGATATGAACAGTCAACTTTGAAGAATGAGAAATAAACATTAAATGGCATATAATTGTTTTGAAAAGTTACGACGAGTAAATAGTCTATAGGGAATATAGATGTTGTAAATTCTGTACTATACGAACCAAGGAACAGATTTATGAGTGGTACTATAGTTTAGTTTAGAAGTTAGTACAAAAGCAACACTATACATTTCTTTGGTTAAACGCAACACAGTAAGATGGTTATGAAAGTATGCAAAGTAGCGTTGATTTCCATGTTTGGTATAATTGGAATATGCGAAATGTAAATCAATGTTTATAAACGGCAGCGGCCATGCCAGAAGAAATAAAAGACATAAAATTGTGAAAGGGAAGAATTTGAAAAATTGAAAACCGAAATCATAACCAAACGTCGTCCGTGATGAAATAAATAACAATAGAACGTGCGAAATACTGCAAAAATTATACCGAGAAAATTTTTAAATTTTAAAAAATATATTTTACTTCAAACATTATCAAATTTTTCGTAGCCAAATGATGTTGACACTCAGTTAGTTTGAAATACAAAATGTTGAGTACAATATCACTAATATACAACGAGGATCCGCACAACGACGACCACAACATCGAAAAACTTCTACATGATACATTCACGGTTGTTCCAAAAAGATAAACGAAGATCGCGTTAATTTTTCGAATATTGATTTTTGTATTAATGATCACCTAAGTTATTATATCATTAAAAAGGATTCATCGTTAGAAAGTAACATTGAATAAAGAAGAACAGACGTCAGTTCTAGATACTCTTTCAGTTGAATTGATAATGATTTTACTAGTTTTCTCAATTAACTTTAGAAATTTTTTTTCTTTTGGCCCCCATCAGTTGCTTTATATTAATTACCTTCATTACTTGATTTTATAATTCCAACATTCAAATGTTGGCATATTTGCAATGTATTACGGCACGTTGTTGATGCTATATTCCAATCCGAATAATGATCAATGAACCAGTACGACTCCAAGCTATGCCCACCTTTGAAATTGTCATTGTTCTAACAGACCAACGTACGTTCATCTTGAACATCGATATGATTAAATCATATTCCATCATCGTGATATATACGAAGCCACATCGTTATACAACATTACCAACCTTTACCAGAACATATTTACACACTTTAGTCGACGTTGTACTCATGTAACAATACGATTGACGGTGTTGTATTTTACGTTGTAACGTATACTTAGATATCTATCTCCTTCTATAAAAACTTCATCCGTAGTATAGAATATGTGTATTCTTCCCCAAATCCCACCGGTCAGTATTTGAGTATCGTGGTTACTTCATTTATCAACAAGAATACAATCCTTTATACTTCCACAATATAGAAGAGATATATTATGGATCGTAATTAGGCTAATACAATTGTAATTTAAAATATACGTTTAAATATTTCATGGAAACATTTCTCAACTTCCCTGCACTTAATATTAAACTATCCGACATTTTTCATATTATACCGTTCCAAACATATTTTTCCTTAACTACCATAAACTCAATAAGAAACACTCACATTATAATAGTCATATGTTCTTACTATTATTTGTCCCGTATTACGAAGTATTACTAACATCGTACGTAACAGTTGTACATTAAAATATAATTCATTATTTTCATAATTTATCTCCAAAAGAAGTCTCCTTAATCCCTCGACATTTCTTAGAATTACATTCACAAATGGTTAATGTCTCATCTTTACCGACCTTTCACTTGTATTCGATGGTTAATTCTGTCCCTTTCTTTATCGCTTTTATAGAATAGAGGAATGCAGTAATCCGTATTACTTTAACTTTTTCCATATACGTCTCCGTTACCAGTTCGCAATTCGCATTACAGCTTTGATTAACATACCTGCATTCATTTCAACTCGAGCCTGATCCATCCACGTAAATTTCGTCTTCTACTAAATGCACCATATGCTCCGCGCTGCCACCTTCTTTCATATATTCCTTTTCTCGATTATCGCGTTCCAATTTGTTTAGTTTGTCTCCAGTGTATTCCATAATTATTGCTCCCTTGCTTACATCTTATTATAGGAACACACCCAGACCGCAACAACTTGATTCCTTGATTTGGACATTCTTCGTTTCAATTATATATATATTTTTCACATATCGTTTACGCTCTTTGTCAAACTACTTTGTCGCATACTCAATACGAAATCATAAGAACACTGAGGATGACGGGACCTGTCCATTCTAACAATGTAAGTTGATTACAGATGTGTTGGTCTTGACTTTTATATCGTGGTTGATTAATGTTGGATGTTCTTCTTGCAGTTGTAATAATAATAATAAAAGTTGGAACATATTTTTATGTTTTTATATATGTAGATACAAACAGGTTATTATATACTGATTTCACTTTTCTAATTAAAAATACATATATGTATTCTTTCCCTATTTATAGCAAGGTTATTAATGACGGCTGTTCTTCTTATGTTGTTCGATACCTAATACCTCTTCATGTTTAATCATAATTATTTTTGTCTGAAAGAATCGTATCATCACTACACACATTAATACGAGTTTTCCATATTTAAACCATTCCATATTATGCATCACAGATTACAATCTGTCAAAAGTTTTTCTATACAATTATCCAAATTGTGTAATTTCTGTGCAACTTTATACTATACCGTACTACAGAGTAAAATTCCACTATAATGACTACATTTGTAGACAAGCTAATGCCCAAATCCTGTCATTAAAATGGGCTTGTCATAAGTTCGGGACACACGTACACACGTGTACATAAAAAAGTCCACTTCCTGAGTTTGAACTGGATGTTCCGATTCTCATTTAGACACTATATACCACCCTTCCACTCATTCCCAAAATTCCTCTACCCTTCGGGTGGACACTGCGTTTATACCAATACTTGTAACGGAATGAAACCGGCAATTCTCATCAATTGATCCGTTCATGTATTCAATATGATCGTTCTTTTGGAACGGTCTGGAAAACTCCTCAACTCCTTCAAAAGTTTATACCAGCTAGAATACATATCAGGTATAGTAGTACTCAAGAAACCAGAAGCGATCTACGATAAACAAACACAGAATGGTGTTATAAGAAGCAGACGAACCAAAATGAAAGAGAGAAATCACAACAGAGTACATAGTACACCGCCCCATCACTTTTATATCCATAAACCATGGTCAAGAAACGTCAGACAATAAGTCTGAAAAAAACAGCAAGCTCTCACCCGTTTGGAAGTACGCCCGAATGACTCCTTCGGTGGCCCTTTCATCAACAAAAACCCGAACAAACCACATTATGTTTAATCTGTTTCTGTAGAGTTACAGTGTCCCTACCCAGCCATCTATCAATGGAAGTCAAGAGCACATGACATAATGACAGTTCCAGAAAAATATTGGCGAAAGGTTTCAAAGTACGCCATACACCCTTCGAACTGATTTAAAGCGCTTTGGACACTTACATGCGTACGCAAATCGAAGCACTTAGTGGTAAATCAATATTTCTGGAGGATGTCGTCCATAAGATCGCATTGGATATACGTGACAAGCTCGTGCTCAAAGTGGAACAAGATATTGATAGTGTGCAGACTGGTAAGGGAGCCCTCATCAAAACTCTTAAAAGTTTCAAGGCGAGTGGTCACTGATTTCAAAACTTCACGGCAAGGCAGAAGTTTACCAGTATGAATCCAACGATGGAAAAGGGGTTCTTAGACACCGCCTCCATCTCCGAACATCAGTTAAGGCTATCCAAGACCACTTGCAGTTGGGATGTGCAAGACATTGCCAATACGGATTAAGTGGATGTTTTGTATCGGTGCTTTCCTAGTCGAACAGTGTGTACCAGTGACGGTCCGACTGCTTTTAATATGGTGAATGACAGTCTGACATCATTCCTCACTGTCTATGCTGATGGGAGGAAGGCCCCACTGGTTATTATTGGAAGGTTTAAGCATCCGAAAGTCTTTCTCCAAAAGTTTGAACCTCTCCGAGACTTGGGTGTGCATTACTATCCGCAGAAGAATTCCTGTGATACAAAATTTCTATGGGATTCTCAGTCTTCTGAGCTCAATCAGACGGCAAAACAGCAGGGGCGAAAGGTTCTGCACGTAATGGACAACTTCTCTGCACATCCTATTGACAAGGATGTCTTTCCGTGCATTGTGACCCAAAGATTGCCTCCTTGTAGCACTACAGCGCGTTGATATAGGCATAGGTCGTTCTTTCAAAGCAGCATACCGCCGCCGCCTCGTTTATCACGTCCTCACTTCTCTGGAAGGATCCATGGTGAGAAAGGAACAGTTGAAATTAACAAAGTCAGTTACCATTTATGACGGCGTGCGCTTGATGGCTCAAGCATGGGATCTTGTCCTGAGATCTGTCTTCATTAACGGATGGTTAAAAACCAGGATTCTCGCTCCGCATCAAGAACTTCAACTACGAGGCTTGAAGGCACATGTTGGTCAGAATTTTGAGTGCGCATTACAACCGCAAGTTGAAACAGTGTTCGAGACCGATCGGGTATTCGCCTCAACACTGGCAGAGGAGACCAAGCGAAGGGGAAAGGAATATATTTATGGTCTAAGTGATGATACAGTAGATACTAGCACGTTTCCATAATTGGATGAGTCGTATCCAAATGAGGCGTTGGAAGATATAAGGGCTGGCATATCAGAGCTGCAATCTTTGGGAGCTATCGAAGACCTGGACGCCAACTCACTTGAATCTATAATGGATGACTAATGCATGCTCGATGTTTGTCAAGATGTATCGGAATCCGAGGGCATTGATGGGGCTGTGAAATTTGCGCTAGAGGGCGATGAGGATGGAAGGGAACTCTGTCAGGACTAAAGATCGCATGGTGGATCGGAGGAAGGGCCAGATCGAACAAACACTTCGGAGCCTGATACTCCTAAAGGATCTTTCGCAAGGTGGTGTCAGAGGGCTCGTGCACTTCTTGAAGATACTTAGTTGTTGCTCGCTGAGAGCAGTGTCGCTTTGACACATGAAGATAAGGATTGGGCACGCACTGTGAGACTTCGATTGAACTAGGTGGGTGTATACCGTCGTAGGCATCTCAGTCAGACTAAAGTGTCAGACTTTTTCAAATCTTAATTGGTTCCCCAATTTTCGTTTTTGTTTTTAGAACCCTTCAAATTAAGTAGAATTAAGCATTTCCTATGAAATGCGGAAATGTATTTCATAACAACGGATTTGTCATAATATCAGAATGTGTCACTACTCAAGATTTTTGTTCGAAACTGCGTCAAAAACGAAGGGTGGACACAGCCTCAAACTTTTTATTTCATACAATTCGATATGTCACAACATCGGGTTATCACTATCCTGGAATTTTACTCTGTACATTCCAGATTAGTTCCAACATCATACATTTCATGCACAACTCAATACATTCTTCTGCATTATTATTTTATCATTGACAGAATCTATTTACCTCTGTCCCAATTTCTTTTCACGTTCTTCAAACTGATTACTGCTTGTTGTCATATCCCGTTGAATTTGTGCTAAGAATTGTAAATACAGAACAGTGACTTATTTCCATAATCGTTTCCTTCATCAACCGTGACAATTCATCACCCATATGTCTTTCTAATCCATATGTCACTACATATGGTACGATCATAATGTTAACCAACATTTCATTACAGTGTTAACGTTTTATATAAATGTATTATAGAAATTTTTGATTATTTTTTGTACCTATTAACAATTCTTTCATCTAGTCTTCATCAGAACTAGACTCTTCTGATGTATTTGTCATTCTTCTTACAATATCATCATATTGTGGTGTTCCTTTACTATGCAACCGAAGCCCTATATATAGTCGCTCAATCCTTCCACTTCGTCGTTGGTCTTTACTTACTTTTTCATTATTCGGTTCGTTTCATCCATGACTTTTCTAATAAGTTCAATTGACTTATGTCTACTACTCTCTATACTACTCTCTTGATCTTTACTTTTTAATGACTTGATACCTGTCGGTCTACTTTCTGATGTCTTGACTTCACTCTGCTCATTATCATCAGAGACATCCTTATAATTACGTCCGGCATTTTGAAGAACAGTTGAAGGTCTGGGTCGTTCTTTTCCTCTGCCATATGAGTGGTCTTCATTTCGTTGCAGCACATCGACATCACGAGAAATTCGAATATCATTACTATTGTTACCCGAAGGTTGTTTTGTGGTATCTGATGATGCCGCTTCTTCTCCTATTCTCGATCCTTCATGAGGTACGTATATATTTTTTCTGTCAATTTTTACACCCCCTTACTATCTACTTTTCCAAATTTTAGAATTGTCGACAAGTATTCGGCTGAATCTATATACTTGAAGGTTATGCCTATTCCGGGATTGCTGTCCTTCTCCCCCCTCCGATGACTCTGATATACTGCATGCGTTAATCTATACAGACACTTCTGTTGTTCATTACCAGTGTGATCCATGCGTAGTACCATACGATAACAGGAATTCCATAGCTGACAATCTTTACTGACATTTGGCCACTTCCTACTTATTGATTTTTTACTGCGACCCAGCCCATACTGTTCTGTGCAACATTTTTATATACCATTCCATAATTTATCCTCTGTCTGTACTAGTTTCTGGGTTTGGGATACCCAAGCCTTGGCTAATATCAATAACTCATCACAGCTCCATTGCGGACCAATTCTCTTTTCTTCAACCACCTTAATTTTTTCCTGGTCTTCGATCCCTTCGGACGACCACGTCCGATATTCATTTTCCGCTTTCCATTCTTCTCATTTCCTTCGACTTATCCATTTTGTGATGTGAATATATATATCTAGTATCACAGTCCGTCCCAGTTTTATTTTCTTCCAACTTTTCTGCCCAATTCGTTGTGCTTTCATTTTCAATTTAGTTATTGTTTTGTCCCCCTATCATGTTATATTCTTCTGTTCTTCCCTCATTCTTTCCTCGTATATCTACTTTCCCATCACCTATGCTTTTCATAGGTGAAGTTGTATACGCTCTTTTCTCAGTATTTCCAAACGCAGATTCTCTGCTATTTTTAAAATAATAGCTTTCTTCTTCGTTTTCTCTTTCCGTCCTTACCAATTATTTTGAACATGGGAAACTTAATAGACGGTGCAAAGAGTCTATTGGTCCATCCCAATGATTCTTTTCACAGTCATATTGATAATGTTCCTTTCTTATAATCTATTTTGATTCATTGCTATCATTTCAACAACTCTTTCAAGAATAGGTTTGCTCTTCGATGTGACATTATTTCCATCAGAAGTAAAGCTATCCACATCACACACTTTTTGTTGTTGGTTACTTATATCAACAACCTCACATTCATCTTCATTGCTCCGATCGTTTTTGTAGTATTCCGTTTCGTCACGTACAGCTCGTCCTACACCATCTCTACTGCCTTCATTATATACTATTCGGCTAATTCCAGGTATATTGCAATTTGTTTTGCAGCTAATAACATATTCCATATGTTCTGTTCGTCCTTTTTTATCAACGATATCATTATTAAGAACTTCTCCTACTTCATAATTATTGCCTGTCCTTACAGTTTTCTCTGCATTTAATTTAATCGTTCCGTACGTTATCTTTTCTCCCTCTTCTTGGTGTAGTTCCTCATTGCATAAAAATGTTTTCGTACCGTTATTAGTACCATATACCGCATTACTTTTTCTTCCATTACAACCGTTACTTCTACTTTGCAATGGTAATACATATTGACATTCTCCATCATTATTGTCGAACTAAACGCACAAGCAAACCGGCATGTACTTCTAGGTGATGTACAATCAGTACCTTGTGTAAGTACTATGCCACATGTCGATGTCGAGTATTATTATTATTGGTTTCTAGTAGTGTGTACGTGGGATTTTAGTTACAGTATTCTGATCGTATGCAAATAACGAGAGTATGAGCAACGAAAGGAATCAAGTGATTTTGGGTGGATGATAAGGTTGGGTTAGAATACTGTAATCCGTTTGTATGCAAATAACGAGAGTATGGGCAACGAATGGAATTAAGCAATCTAAACTTGAGGATCAATTCAATGGTCAGCGCGGTAAGTAAACGAGTATGTGTGAAGAGAGTGGTAGAAAATGAAGTGACAAAGTATGGCTATCGACGCGGACGAGTGCGGACAAATATCTATACCTGTTTGTTGACTTCTGTCTGGATGTCTACACCACTTGCCATTAACAATAGTAAGCATTTTTAGTTTATTATTGTAGATTGAAAAAGGGAGAAAAAAGGGAAAAGGGAGAAGAAGGAGAAAGGAGCGAAGACATTCTTATACTAGATAAGGACGTCAAAACTCGAAGATAGAAGTAGTCAAAAGCTTGTGTTCCATACAGTGGAATGTTCAAAAGGTAACATCCGTGTACATGTTTGGCAGAAGAATATTGTGGTGGCATAATAATATTGTAAATTAAATAGAGTCGCCTAATTAGTGGGTTACTCTATTTTAGCAATTATTCCAGCAGGCTTGACAAGTTTCAGATCTTGTGTCAGCGGAAGATTTGAGGTCTTCATTAGTGTGACCGCTTTCTTTGTGACTACTGTATTTAACCAATCATAATCATCAACAAACTGCGCTTCGTTTTCACATTTCTTCGATGTCTTATACTTTACATTCGTCTGTACCGTGTTATTTGGTATAGATGGTTTTTCACCATTTTGATTTACAGATACCATCCATGTTTCGTTTTCCTTTTGTTGCTTTTCAGCTTTTTCTTTTCCTCTCTTCATAAATTCACTAACTGATAGTTTGTTTCGTTGACTTTTTAATTTTTGTGCTTCTTTCTCCTTGCTTCCACACCAGTTTACGTTGTTCAGCTTCCCCTTCCGGTATCATTTTTTGTGTAGTTTGAAACCGCACAACGTGACGAGCCGGCTGGTACACACACATCTTGACTCTCCATATCAACTAAATCAAACAGGAATGGACAACATTTCGGTTAGTAATAATGTACAGTGCGTCACGGAAAAATACGAAACGGGAACAGATGAATATACGCACGGGTTCTTGTTGGAGTAGAGTGACAGAAGTTACAAATTCGATTTCGTCACAATTCTGGAACTGTACAACACGCATACTACGACATGG
This sequence comes from Odonthalia washingtoniensis, assembly GCA_032358235.1. Lineage (NCBI taxonomy): Eukaryota > Rhodophyta > Florideophyceae > Ceramiales > Rhodomelaceae > Odonthalia > Odonthalia washingtoniensis. Next base: position 10,588 of record JAULBU010025488.1, read on the forward strand.
AGAAGAGAGCGGGGGGAAATGGTCCCGTCTTGCTTGGGGTTACATACCCGTTTCGATCCCCCTCTATTTACACGGTTTCTATTTGTAGCTTAAATACTTGACACTACAATACTGGAGCTTACGGTCTAGCTGTACTTTAATGTACTTTCTGTTTACTTGTGTCCCTACTTTTTCCAGGGTTTTGTCAACATCTATCGAATCATAGTTTTTCAACTATGCGCCGAATTTTCTCATTGGTTCATTTTGTTCACAGCCTTTTTCATTTATTTTTTCAATGGATAGCAAAATATGACGTTGAGTTTGATGATGAGTTTTTACAAAACTATGTGAGACTTTCTCTTATACACTCCCTACACGTATAACATACACTAAAATGTTACACGTTGCAGAGTCATTTACTTTAACACTCAAATAAATATTTAAGTGTCCGATGAGAAAGAATCAGTTAATGTTGAATCGAACTCTCTCATCAAGCTTGTCACACCAACGTTATGGGCCTATCAAAACTCCACTGATCAATTCCCACGTACAACAATATCATATTTTTAGTATGATACTACATATACCAGAACATACCATCGAATACTACATACTATCACCAAACAATATATTCATACGAATAATCACAAACCTGAATCATTAATCAAAAACAATACTATACCCTTCATATTACTCAAAACCAATAATATTGGAATCTCAATTAGAACAAAGATATATTATCATCAAAAATTCTCAAATACTACATTAACATATACAAAATCAAATACAGATAACTCATACGATATAATAAAATATTTGCATTCCATATCCCATAAAAAAGTATCCCCAACAAACCATACTATCCATACCACAAATATTCTTACCATTTGAACCAAGCCAAAACTTTTATAATATTAATCATACACAAATATTACCACAATTACATAATGACAACCCTTCAATCATCCATGCCGCGTCATTCACCTACCATCCCTAAGCTGGATCCGGATAATATAATTCCATGGATAATGGAAATTCAATATGAAGCTGATACGCTCAATATATCAGCCCATATTGAAGACATCAATTATACTCCAGATCCAGTTAATCATAGAGCAGTTTCTGCACTTACCAGTGTTATTATCTCCTCTCTACCCAAATAAGTAGCATCCACAGTGCTCACTCCAGGAACCCCGCGTAACCCTTGTTTAATCATTCAACGAGTTCAGCAAAAACTTGAAAAACATAGTGTAGCAAATCATGGCACTTTAAAAACAAGAGCTACAGATACCATCATATCTAACTACAAATCATCCACTGAATATCTCGCTGCTCACCTCAAGATCAAAGTATTAATGTCCGTAGCTAGATATCCCGATATCTAAATCGAACACACGATTATTAAGTTTATCATAAAAGTACTTCAACACGATCCTGTACTTGCATCTATAGTACCATTTTGGCTCATAAACATGCCCAAAACAATACAGGTAATAAAAACTACTATATAATCATTAGAATTAAGTGCAACATCACTCTCTCCTATGCAAACAGTTAAGCCAAAACCATTATACCAGCGCAGATTTCAAAGAAACCCATATCATACCAACATCCATCACCAAAATAGACAAACTACAGTTTGCAAATTTTACCTGAATAACTATGGAAGACATCTACAACATGCTGACACCAAATGTAGAGGCCCAGCCAATCCCCATGGTATCCACAATACAAGATACCAACAACAACACCATAGAAAACAACCCTCATTCAAATTTAATAACACAAGAAGACCATCATATAGTACATATCGTCCACAACCATCACCTCCACAAGTACTATCGATGATATACAATGCCAACCACCCTCCAATTACACAAGATTCAGCATCATATGCAGCTTCAATCAGTTCATATCAATCAGATAACGAAATGCAACGACCCAGAAAGTCAATATTGGATACAGCAGCCCATCCCACTCATACTCCTTGCACTGGACCACATATGAAACCATTAACATCACCGCAATTTTCTCTGACTGCTACAAATCAATCCACACCTATCACCCATCATGGTTCCATCACCATTGCATCAAAAAATGTTGACCTCACCTTCAAGGAAATAACAACTCCTCAAATTAATGACACACTCATATCAATACGTGTCCTCCCATCGCAAAATGACAAAATATTAATATTCACGCACACACATGCGTACATATTGCCATCAAACCATATTGCTAAATCTCAACTTCCAAAAATCATAGCACAATGGGATAACAATGCATATTGCATGATAAAAAAAACCTATACGAAAAAAAAGACTTTCCAACACATGAAACGGCGACAACTTCATATGCAAGAAATATACACCCAGCTTATCCATTACCTCCTACATCACCAGCAAATTCTTTGGCTCCCCCTAATCAAACCACAATTCCACCAGGGTTCTTCCAACAAAAACTTACACCTCCCAATGATTCACCACCATCCAAAAACAAACGAACCAACAATGCATCCCAGTCAATAATAAAAAAACTGATTTCTGCTATGCCATACTATAAACCCTTACCGTCAGCACTAGATTCTGTAATGGTGATACACCTTGCCTTCAATCTTGCACCGTTGCCTCTATTACGTATAATTTTACAATCAAGATTGTACCCAGCTCCACGATCCATACGTATACCTCCTGACATGATCATCACATGCTCAGGTTGTGCACAAGGTAAGTCAACCCAATATCTCCACAGACCCTCCTCTCTTAACACATCAATACCAGGATACTCCACATCTAGTGACACAATAGGGCCACCCACCATCTGGCAGGTCCCATAAACACGTTTTCACTTCTTTAGATACAGCATCTAGATTTTTAATTGCAAAACCGATTGCCTCACGATCTCAACTAGCAATTATCATACCCCAAACAATACAACACATATATCACAAATACATAAGCGAATACCGCTACATATACATTCTGACAATGCGAAAGAATACGTATCACAAACAATTACATCATTTTTAGATAGTAATTGAATCAGTAAAACAACCATCACTCCGCACTAACCGCAATCCAACTCGAAATCAGAACGTATTAATCGCACCATTCTCAATGCTGCACGCGCAGCACTTTCCCACAGTAAACTATGCAACCATTATTGAGACTTTGCCATTATTGATGCAGTTTACAAATATAATCACATACCGCACTCTCACACAGAACAAACCTCCTGCCCAATTATGGGAACTGCACACACCATTTCCAACATTTTTTTTACCATTTTGTACTCTTTGCACGGTAGTCGACTCCAGTGCAGCCAAACACAAATTGAACAGTCGCTCCAGACTAGTACGTTTTCTGCACAACAAGAATTACAAGCAATATACCATCTTACTTCTCGACAATAATAAAACTATATTATTTCTAGATGTAGACTTCCTCCCATACCATCCCGATCTTAATCCTACTCGGCAAGCAGCGTCAGCATTCCGATCATATCACTTCAATTCTATACCCAAAGCAATACTAAATGATGCACCAGCTTCAATATCACAAGCACACAAATATCCTGACTTTAAACTATGACATCATGCTCACAAAAAAAGACCTGCAACTCAACGAAGACAATGTCATAAAATGGATACCAAATTCTACAATAAATAAGAACATAAAAAGTTTAAAACCAATGAATCTGACAATGAACTACAGATACAAAAGGGGACAGGATGGAGCAATCATTGAACGTAAACCTAGATGTGCCATCAGAGGGGACATGATGCAGCCTATAATTCACTACGATCCAGATAACATAAGCGCATATGATGCTGAAAAATCATCATCCGGCCTAATATTTGCTTTAGCACGACACCATAAGCAACCAATCATCCATTTTGACATATTATCGGCTTTTACGCACAAAACGTATGATCCAAATCATGCAGTATATGTACGACAGATTCGATTAGAGGATGGCACGTATTCTCATCCAAATTGTGATTACGGTATATTACAAATGAACTTACATAGTTCAAAACCTGCATGTAATCTTTACCTTTCCGCTCTGCACATTCACCTTAAAAACGATCACTACGAACAATCCAATGCAGACCCATGTATATATTTTAAAGCAGTACTTAATGGCAAAATAATCATATCCATTACATTTGATCATTTCCTAGTGCCTTCACCAACACTAAATGATATAGACAATTTTTACAAACATTTGTAAACAAAATACAAAACAAATAATCTGGGCCAACCTACATCATTTCTTGGTTGGTTTATAGACTATGATACGAATGGATATATCACCATATCTCAGCCGAACCTCATAAAGAAAGTAGCACAAAAACTAAATCTTCAAGATTCTAACTCACGATAAACACCACTTCCTCATAAACCACGATATTACGACTTATTCAAAGACGAGTACTTAAATAACAAATACAAATCACTCTGCATGAGTGAACAAGGCGATCCTTGTTATCTGGAAGACGGATGCAGATATGATATCGCATTTTCCACTGGTAGACTAGCCAGATTTATTACAACTCTAACTAAAACACACTTCTCATTACTACATCATCATGTATTACGATACCTCATGGGCACTCAAAACAATGGCTTGATATACAATGTATCATCCTCACATCCGATTGAATGTTACTCAGACTCAGATTATGCAGAGTCGCATGACCGCAAATCTATAACTGCAGCGATTATTTCTGCTTATAGGACATCAATTCACTGGATATCAAAAATGCAGGCTACAATAGCTTTAAGTACATGCAAAGCAGAATATATCGCTGCCAGTCAAGCACTTCAGGATCTATTGTGGCTTCGATGCCTATTCATAGAAATATCAACCACTACATTACCCACCACCCCTTTTTATGTAGACAACAATGGTTTTATAGACGTAGCCAGCCAGGTCAGCGAGACAAAAAAACGAAAACACATTGACATCAAATATCACCATCTTAATCATCATATAAAAATAAAAATATATATAAAAATCACAAGAATCAATTCAACCAACAACATATCTGATCTGCTTACTAAACCACTTTCACCACAGAAACATCAATTCATCATGAATATATCCCAAACTAACAATTTCATAAACAAATTAACCCCAGAAATCCTCAAGCACGGAGGAGTGTGAGACTTTCTCTCCCAAATCAAACTATATATTTCTTTTTCTTGCTTGAGGATATCTACTGTTCCAAACACAGACACATTATTAGCATCAACAATTATCATAATCAACAATTATTATATATAATAATCAACAACCATATACTCATCTATATCTTATGTGCATTTTCCATACATAATTCACAATTTATACACTATGCTTTTATGCTTATACATAAGGGTTGTTCCAAACCGAAAATGTTCACATTTTTATTAAACTTTTTCAGGAGACTTTCTCTCATACACTCCCTACACGTATAACATTCACTAACATGTTACACGTTGCAGAGTCATTTACATTAACACTCAAATAAATATTTAAGCGTCCGATGAGAGAGAATCAGTGAATGTTGAATCGAACTCTCTCAACGACGTACTGTATTCTTTGCAATAAAAACATCTGTTGAAAAGTTCTTTATTAACCAGTGCCAGGCGTTGAGTTTGAAACAAAGCAGTAAATTCCGACACAACTGGATATGTTTCGAATATGGGAATATTTATTCCTGGCCCAAATGGGATGGCAAATTTAATACATCGTTTTGATTCGTCGAATACTATGTACTCCTACACACAGTGTATGCGACACTTGGTAACCGCTGCGAGGCGATGATACTACAGTAACAAACGTGTCAATTTAGGAATTGTTATCCACAATAGAATTCCAAGCAGTATAATTTCTGTAAACAAAAGAGGAGACGTCTGCGAAATACATAGATATATTAGTATACCATGTGACCGAATCTTTTAACCCACAATTCATTTGTCCTCCGAATGAAGTAATACCAATCTGAACGATAAAATGGAAAGTATTTATATTTCCTGTCCTGTATAAAGGACCACCACTATCACCACTGCAAGTGTCTTTTCCTCCTTCATTAGGAAACGTTGCAGCGGTAGCACATAAAAATTTAGAACTGTCCAATAAATGACGTAAGCCTGGTGATGATCTCGATTTACAAGTTGATTCATTTTGATAAACTAAATCAACTTCATTTAATTTTCCTGATACACCATTTTCATCAACACCATATCCAGCTGCATAAAGTTTAATGCCCTCTTTTAGCCAAAACATATAAGGGGTGATATAAACAGTATTTTGCCTTGTTCTAAACTTTCCGTCAATTTCAATCATTGCGATGTCATTTTCAACTGTTGTAGGGTTGAACAAATAATGAACCCCTGCATTTCGAACTAAATATGGAGGTTCAACTGGATTTCCTAAATCATTAGAAAGGAAAACATAAACGTTCTCTGCACCTGTACAAGGATCCGGTAAGAAACAATGAGCTGCAGTTAAAAGAATGTTTTGCGATAAAATACTAGCGGTACATGAACCCCATTGATTTTCAGGGAATTCCATAATAATGTGTGCCATATGTTTGTTCAAAAATGTACTCGGTGGTGACCCGCCAAAAATCTTGGTGAAACTGTCATTGTTGTCATTCATCGATGAATTCGGATTGAAAATATGAGGTGCTTCTATCCCTTCACTTAATCCGTCAGATATCTTGGTCACATTTGTTCTACTTTGAAGCTTGGATTTCCAAGGTGACGGATTTCTGCCATGTCCCTGTCCATTGCGTTTTGCAATTTCTTTGGAAACAAGATGCCTTAGCGGAAACGTTTCAAGTGGATGTCTGATAAGAATGTTTGCATTGCTTGTGATACAAATGGCTGAAAATAAGACAGTGAATAATACACACCATGTCGACTGCATTCTTTTTTTTTAAACACACGCACAGCGTATTTTGCGGCAGAAATTGGTAATACACGTGATTGCAATGTGGACAGAAACATTTTGAGGGAATGGAAATGTTGAGACTGAACATAACCTTTCTTTGTAAATATTACTCACAACACACGACCTCTTATAACATTTATATATTTTATTTCCATTTTATTTTTACGAGACCCTTTTCACTCAACTCAACTTTTTTTAGAAAAATAAGTTGAGAAAAAAAAATACCCAAGCTGCGCTGATTTCACTGTAGAGATCAAAGTTTTTGATCCGGAGTCGAGTTTTCAAATTTCAGGCTTTAGAAAACATAAGGCAAATTTTACCTTATGTTTTCTAAAGCCAATCAGAAAAATGTACAGCAATGCCCATACGAAGCAAATTACATTGCATTACTCTGTAATATATGCGCTGGTTA
>JAULBU010025499.1:0-17916 GCA_032358235.1 Odonthalia washingtoniensis
GATCGGATTATCTACATCACCCTTGAGGAGAGTATTTAAATACCGATTGGCTTGTTATTAAGTAAAGGACTTGGAAGAAAAGTCAACTTCCTGAAAAAGACATATTATGCGGTTTAAGAAATGGAGTGATTACGTATTGTATTTCATGTACAGTGTAAATGTTGCACTTCAGAACACATCTTATACGTTCTGAAGTACAACATTCACACTGTACATATTATGTTTTCAAACGTTCAGGTGCAAGTTACAATAGAAATGATGCAGACTGAATGTCCTGCGTGGATGTCTAAATGTATACAAGGTGTTACACTATCATAAGAGGGTATTTATAACGTTGTTAGTGGAAGGTCACCAAATGTACTGCACTATAAGTAGGGAATAGAGAGATGTTCGGAACAGAATTTGTTTGCAGTTGTAGTTACGAATGGTAAAAGGCACTGAGAAGAAAGACTGTGATCAATTGTAAACATTATAAAATTTTATAATACAGCATCTGTTTCATTTCAAGCAGATAATGGTACGTCTCGAGACGTACTGTCATTGTCCACGCAAACCGAAATGCCAAAGCGATCCGATTGAGAAAAGGTTGAGTAATAATACTAGCATACGAACATACTAACATATCTTATTGAAAATATAACGTCGTATGAATGAGTTTGTGAAGAATGAAGAAGAAGATGAACAAAAACATCTCAACGAGTATGGAGAAAATCTAAGTATTTTTGGTAGTGGCGACGGAGGAAAAAAGGGAAATGGAATAATGTAAGGAATATGTGAACTTGGTTAGTAGCGACGGAGAGATTGTATTAATAAATATTACGAAAACAGAAAACCGTGGTAAAAATGAAATAAAAATCGAAAAACAATTGGATATGTCCAATAGTGATGAAGAGATTGGAACAACTTCTGGAAATGTGGAAGATAATCAGTACAACATAATGGGAACTTTTTCCAATGATAGTTTAGGAGAAAGGAAAAGGAAACCATACTGCATGAATGAAGATAAGGAAGAAGTTAAAAAAGGAGATTGTCATTGGAAAGAGAGAAAGGAAAATGAACCTCGAGAAAAAAAATGTTACCAAAGACCAGGTGTTCAGGTGGTTGTGCGAATGGGTTTTGTTGGAGGTAGAATCAAGAATCTGTGTGGCATTGGTATTAAGATATCTGTTAAAGACATAGAAACGTTCATAGAGGAGTTGGAACAATTAGTGGAAGAAAGAGCAACAAGATTTATGATGGACATAAATGAAAGAGGTCATCCCACAAATAAAATAATAAGCGTTATATATGATATATTTCTAGGTATACTTGGTGATGTAAGAAAGGGAATATGCAGATGTGGAAGACATGAAGAGGACAAAAAAATGTATTGTCTTGGACAAAAATAAAAATAAAAGGAGAAAAGTCAGATGATGGAAAGAACGTAATGGTGAAGCAAGGTATTGAAGTAGCTTGTAATGGATTAGGAGGAACTAATTTGAATTTCCAAATAAATTATTGGTTGAAAGAAGTTAGATGCTACTATAAAATTATTCAGCAATATTTAAACAGTGAAGAGCTGGTAAATCATCGATCTGGTTTTAGAGCGAATAGGGAAGCTGGAAAATTATTGTTTTTCATGAAAATTATTGGCTACACGTAACAAATTAGGACATAAAAAACTAGGAGGGACCGCATGTAAGCATTTCAGTAGATATGGCGTTTATGGAAGGAATATAGGTTCTATGTTGGATGAAGATATATGGCAAAGTTACTGTGTTTAATGCATGGCTGTACATAAATAATTTTCTTTATTGGAAGCTTTGCAGTAGGTGATTCAAGATAGGAATAACATGACATATATATGATAACTGTAAAGGAAATTTTGAAAATTATTTTAATGATAATAAATAGGTAACAATGTTACATACCAGCAAAGTATAGAAGTAATAATAAGTAATAAAACAATGAATGATTTAAAATTGCCGATTAATTCATATATTGAAATTTGAAGAAACACATTAAGTACTAAATATGGTTTACAATATTTTAAAGTACTATGTTACACTTTGACATTTTTAATTGCATAACAACAATGCGGTATGTAATATTCTTCTGAATTTTGCATTATTGTTCTGAAAGGTAAATGCTTTATTTATAAATTTATTGTGAATAATGTCAAAATTTATTGCAGTAAAGTTATATATTTGACCAATCTTGTCTAAATGTAAGTAATGTGTATTACTGTATATTTGACATAAATTATATCATTACTATTGTAAAAATATTAATTTCCACTTACTGATCATACAGTTTCAATTTTTAAACATGTTTAGTGCCCTGTAATTATGTATATTACATATACATAATGGATACATAGTTATATGAAAAAAAGTGTTGTAACATGTCTTCGATCCATGACACAAATATATATGGTGATTACAAACAAAAATATGTCATATATCGCAACTTTGATAGCTGTATGACCAAATACATGTACATTTATGTACATATGGCACTATATGCAGAATTAGTATGTAATTCGTCAACGAATATCGTCATTTTCTGTTAAATTATAGTTGTGATATATGTGTATATATAAATTACAAAAATAATTGTACAAAATAATAAGAAAAGAAAATCCCAAGCAAAAACGAAGTCCATATTGAAAATTTTCAAGCAAGTATAGATCTGATTATAATAATTATTATTATATTAGTGAAAAAACAAAGCAATTAAATGATTAGTTATTATAATACCGATATAATAACTATTTTTGTTAATATATTTCTAATGACATTAATAAAATCCAAGTTATTCATCATAAAAAGGATGATGTAGGTTATGTTATAGTTGCATGGGTTGAAACTGTTAATAGTAAGGCGGAGTTGAATGGAATTTTGTCTATCAGCAACAATATTTGTACAATTGTTCATATGTAATTACGCTGCTCAATTAATTGTAACGACAGGTGATGTAGAAGCAGTAATCGTAGCTGCTGCACAAAAACAGCAGGTGAAATAATATAAAATGTTTGAAATGTAGTATAAGTATAATAGGTTGTAGAAGTTGTAAATAATGCAGAAGTAACGAATGTAGCAACAATTTCTGCAATAACTACAGAACAGAAAGTATGTTTTTCGCTGTGTATAGTTCCTTATGACATAATGAAGAAGAAAGAAGCAGTTTAAAAGAAACGGGGATGTTAGTATCGAATTGGTGATAATTTATCTTGTACGACATGAATAAATCATCTATGATGGTGAAGAAAAAGAAGTTGATGGTGAAGAAAACGATGAAAAGTTTGAAAATACGAAATATTTATAAACTCCGGAAACATATATTATAGTTGTCATGATTGATGATAAATATCAACACAAATTGACATTGTCATGAAATTAAAAATATATGTTTTCTTTTTTCTATGGTCACAACTGGAGGAATACTGTTTCTGTCGACGTGGATTTTGAAATTTACTAAATTGTTTTTTTTATGCTCCTTTGATTATCGTTCCATTCATATCCACTTGCCACAACATAATAATCTTCGACAACAATACTGATAGACATGCGACTCGCTGCTTCTCAAATACTAATTCGTGCACATTGCACAGATGGAAATTTCATATTACATCAAACCCTCAACAGGTATTACACATTGATTTATCAATTTTATTTACATAGCCGTAATTGCGAAGGCATATACAAGAAGAAGTTTACAGTCGAGCAAATAATAACTGCATCACAAATCAAAATATGCACATAGTTGTGAACTTCCGATTATATTTCAATAACTGTATTTTTGTAAGTACACATCATCTCATATTACTGTTCATCGATATGTACATATCATATTATAATAGTTTGAAATCTTGATTATAATAGTAAATAATGGTTATGTAATAAGATAGGAAGAATTTATAATGTCTATATAATAAATAAGTATTTATATTACTGGATAATAATATTATGGAATGCTAATAATAATATTAGTATGAATGCACATAAAAATAAAAATGAACTGGAATGAAATGTAAAAAAATGTTGACAGTATCATAAATTAATAACGGTAATAATATAAACGTTTTTAGTACGTAATACCATACCCAATATCACTAAGTAATATTGTTATTATAATGGTAAATGTAATATAATAATATGCATAACGTAATGGATGGTTTTTGAAATAGGTTGGATAATAATAGCTACAATCATCAATAATATATTACCATTACAATTACTACTATTTATTAAGTTGTTAATACTGAATGTGATATTGGTAATCATTGAAGGTAGTTATATAATTATAAAAACTACTATATTTATATATAGTAATGCAAACCGGAATAAAGATTATAATAACTTAAATTGAAATGAGCAAAACTTGGACGAAAACATCAGGAGCATGAATAACTTTGCCATAATGATGGCAATAAAAGGAAAATTATTTTATAAAACAGTGCAGACATCATTGGTAGTATCTATTTTCAGTTTCAAAACAATAAAAAAAAGAGCATAACTTGGTGTAATATAAAGGTTTTGACACACAAACGGAAACTAAAAAGGAGAAGCTAATCACTTAAATAATTATGTTAATAGCCATAAGTAATATGTAAAGTGAAATAAATACAATATTATCTATATAAGTAATCAACAATAACCAATAATTGTAATAAACAATTAAATATATTTTAAAGTAAGAATATGTAATACAATGGCAAGAAGTAGTATGGTGATAGTAATAATTTAATATACTATATGTAACAGCAGAAACGGAAATAGGATGATAACACCACACATTTGTACTCCTCATAACAAAAACTATTAATTGTGTATCAATAATTGCAATGATAACAATCAATATGGTGCACATATCATTATTTTATTAATGATCAACATTGAAAGCAAGTTATGTTTAGGTAGAACAGCGACAGTTTGTGTAACAGTAATAAGAATAAAACAATGTCCCATATGTAATGACAGTACGAGAAATGTAATGATTTCTATTGTTTTTCTAATGTTGCAGACAATATTGACCATGTAGTGGCCTCCACTCCATAATAACAACTAATAAGTATGAGAAATGATTATTTATTTTAATGCTTTTTGAAAAATAGCCTATTGGCAAAATTCTTTACAATATTTGCTGATTGGTGTAACAAAAATTTCATTGTTAAGAAGGGACAAATATAAATGTACTAAATTCATTGAATACATAGTATAACAATTTCACAAATTTGAAAACTCACTTTATAACATAATGTATAACTCTTTGAAAAGACTTACAGCAATAGTGTAGATATAATACGGCCAATAACAAATGTATCCAGTACCTTTGTAATAATTAATACGAATTACATCAAGACTTTACTGCATTGAAACGAAATGCAGGGCAGAACAAGAGCCCTGTTCATTTATGTTCCTGTAATTCGCGTTTCATATTACTAACCTTATTCACGATTTCTGAACTAGTTGGGTCCCCAAATGGCAAATTCAGGGCTGTCAACCACATTTTTCAACATTTCTGATTCAACTAACCGTGGAGTTATTTTTGGCGATTGAACCAATATGGGCATAGTGACATCCGTGTATAATTTATCCATTTGTTTCCGAATATATTCGCTTTTGCACTTGACTGACAGGAATCAACAATATTCGATTTATTCATCATGTGTGCAGAATCGATGTCAATTTCATTACTTCTAATAACACCATTTACTCCATCTTATACGTCAACACCAATGAGATCAATCTGTACATCTGGTAACAACAGATTTCCACTCATTGTGTTTCTAGCATTTTGTGTTTTTCATATTCTGTTTCATCAGTCTCTTCCTGTGGCACAGTGATTGCTACGGAGATTAGGGCCTTATTTCTGTTCTTACATTTAAATTTCCTATTCAGTTGACATATTTTTCCAGATACGTTTTGTTCACTTGGTATAATATATTGATTAGGATATACTGATCGAATAGCAATTCTCATCATTTTATCGATCATCTTCTTCCCTAGCTCTGCTGTTCCTGCTTCGAACCACTTGTTAACATCAGTATCATACTGTTTGATATTATTATTTACTCCCATCGTCTGATCCCTTCTTGTTTTACAAGCCCACACTCTGTTATACAATGTCTGGAAGTTTTGTGCAGGAAAACAACATCACATAACAAAGGATGTTTTACAGTCCGCGTATACAAGTTGACACCTCCTTCCCTATAAATAGCATTTCAATCTATTCCGACGGCCTCACTGAACGTTCATTTGTCATACATGACAACCTGACATCGTATCATATGTCTATCCCTTCTTGACTTTTTCTGTACCTGCGATGACATTTGCAACAAAAATAATCATTTTCATTCAACCACATAGGTGACACAAAACCCGCTCTAGAACTCCCACGCATCTCTTCATCTTTTTCTTCTTCATTAATCTCGTCCATGATCTCACCTCTTTCGACAGTTGTGGTATTACAATAAACAATCTCCCTCTCCTCTTCCTCATCCATATCACGCTCTACTAACTCTAATTCTACCACAACATCCAAAGCTGCTGTCTTACCGTCTATAAAGTGGCATCTTTTGCACGAGTGTATGTCACCTGTCGTCATGACTGATACTCCAGTATCAACACCAACAAAAATATCACCATGATTATCAACTAAAAGTCTATTCTGTATTCTTCTAATGTTTTCAACTTCTCCAGTTGTGTTCACCCGGACACTTCCATTATGTGACTCCTCATGCACGTTCGCTTCCCCATCAAAATAAATTTCTTCATAGCATGACACTGTACTTGTGTCATCATTTCTATTCATAACAACGCTGTCTACATTAATCGATCTGTCAACTGTTGGTTCACCAAACAACATACTAGAAGACTCTTGGTAAGTTTCCATTATTTTGAAATAAAAGTACAACATGATCCACCTGAATATTGATAGCGAAATTATTTAGAACAACCTTTCCCTATTCTATTAAAACCCAACTCCCCAACATTTCCTAAATTTGCAATATTGTATTTTTTATTTTTCAACTGTGCCAACTTATTATAGTTACGATTAAGTGATATCATTTCTTCTGCTGTGTCTTGTAGCCAATCATCAAATGTGAGGGCGTCAACAACATCTTCCCGCACAATAACATTCATCTGCCATTCTTCTACAAATCTTATGATATGTCTTTTCCAAATAGCAAAATGAGCATCTTCCATGTTTCTTCCATCTTTAGAAACAGGATTCACAATACCCTATAATTCAAAATTTTATTCTTCACAAACATGAATGCCAATTTCCGAGCATAAATTATTCTTGTAACGAGCATTATCAGTTAAAATCCTTAAATGTTTAAAATTCGGTAACTCTTTCGGCAATTTGGACATTAATGCTTCCAATATACTCACAGTATCAATGCAATCTTGTGTAGTATCGTTGTGTACGACGTGATCTACAAAAAATATATCAAGGTTATCCTTAGTTTGATTACCCATAACAGCATCTTTCGTTGTGTTTGGAATTTTTTCTAACAATTTCCTTTTCCCTCTTCTTTTTCTATTTACCAGATCTCTTCACTCCTTCTCCTTTCTCCTTTCTTCATTTTCTTCTTCTTTCATAGCACGGAAAAAGACAGCACTCCCGTGCCAGGACATACCTCTCTCCCCAAATAATTGCGATGTGGACTCACGGTGCCGTATAGGCTCCAATTTCATTTTATAGTCTATGAAAATGACACATGCAGTCCTGGCTTCCTCAGTTTTCTTTTGTATCATTATTTGCCCTTTTCTTCTAGATTGTTCAAATGTTCGTTGTACATGTCCCATATACAATAAGATTTTCGACTTGCAATCTGCAATTAATGCTACTTCTTTTTCTGTATAGTTGTCAGTTTAATCACGCGTACTACCAATTCCAACAAAATTGATAAACACTCCAAACATTCTGGTTTTCTTACCTCATTACCAGAACCTTGTCAAAAAGCAAAATTCAAGGTATGTAATGGATCCCGATCTGATTCTGACAGATGCGTTATACAACTATACTTCAGAAACTCAGTTCACACCCTGTATTATTGACAATGCGTTTTTCTCATTTATATTTCCTGTAACTTCTTTTTGAATAAGTTCTTTCATGTTCTACATTTTCTCATATACCAACCCATTCAGAAATCTACACGTGACTGACGTTTTAAAAATCCTTTCTATATCGTCTTCATAAGCAAAATAAATAATGTTCTTCCTAATTTTCGTATTTCCGGATTGTGAGTAGGTACTTATTTCCTCCATATACTTTCAACTCTCATTTTCCTCGTTATATATGGTATGTTACGAACCTCACCGTCATATTTCACCATTTTCGTACCCCATGACATATGTTACACATTGTCACTACATACAATGAAGAATACAGCATGCTTTATTTCTTCTTCATTGAAGTATCTCCTTCCGTGTCGGTGATGTACTACTTGGACGCTACCAACCATATCTAGCCAATCGTCGAGTTCTCTTTTCTGTGCCACACTTAAAGCTCCACTTCTATTTTTTCTACCACTTGGGATTGTCACTGTACAAGAACAGCTTTTTTCTTTTGTTTCGTCAGTTTTATTCGCACCCTCGGCTCTTTCCCTGCACCTGCTACACCATATAATCCCAACATCTCAATTGACGCCTTCTTCAATTCCTTCGTCATTACTAACATAATCGCTATCTGTACAATCGTTTTCATTAATTTCGTGTTGTTCACGTTGTAACATTTTTACTTCTAATCCGGGTAGACGCGCAAACAAACATGCCCTTAGAACCCTTTTTCAACACTTCCCTTCTTTTTCTTCTTAAATACACGTATCATTTCATCTAAAATCATATTACTGGTACACTTCTCCTTTAGTAATTCCTCATACAGTCCGTTTCCATCCTGTGGTAGTACAACTGACATAATCCTCCTTGTACACCTGTCTGCCGCATTTGCAAGTGCTTTTCTTCTTTTCAGAGGCAACTCTCTTTCAATCCTGTAGGTTCTGAATTCTCACGATATGTCCACAAAAAAAAAGCAAGTGATACGATTTGCTTGGGATAATTTCCTCGCAGTACGCGAGAATGTTCTCTTCCATTCCTTTTCTTCACAATTCAGGTCATATATGTCAACATTCATTGCGCGTGTATCAACATTACCGTTTTCATTGTCGTCTTTTTTGTCCGGATCCATTTTGCAAATTGAGAAGTTTGTCAAGAACTTAAAAATTATCTCATCGATGAAATTTAGAGAATTTTCATTGCTGACATGATCTCCGAAAATAGTACATTCTAAGTAAAATAACGTAATGGATGCTCCTCACCATTTGAATTATCACAACGTAACAAATAGCAGATATTTATAAAAGGTTTATAGTACGAGATTTGATTATTTCTTTGATCGTCAAATGTGGTGTGGTATATGTCATAATAAGTCCAATCAACCCCAACACAATATGTCTGTCTGCTCCCTTTCTTTGCACAAAAGATTGTCTATTCCCATTATACCCGTTACTTCTTATAAAGTTTGAAATGACAGACCTGTTGAGAATACAGCATGAAGCGCTGTTCAATTACCTGTTTCGTTTCCTTACAACTCCCAGGTACGAATGATGACCTCCCGGTTGTCAAGAAAGAACAAACATCGGTATGTTGTTCCACATCTACACCTTAACAGCATTCTTCCATCAACTTCCATTTTAGTTCGTCCCCCGTTTTCGCTTATCACTACTTCGGAGCATGCCTGCTGCAATTAATTTCTTCATATGTCATACACCTGACAACTCAAGAATACCATATATAAAAAAATGACACCGACATTGCTGCATTGCTGGCATTGACAGTAATAATTTCGAAACATACACTTTACTAGCATAATACTGTACATTTTCATATACTTGCATATCATTACATCACGATGATGCCCGATTTGCCATTCCGTCTCGCTGAACATTTCTGCTTGTTATCCGTTGTAGGTACTCTTCGTACTGTACTATTATGCCACTTTTCGTTTTTTAGTGCATGCCCGTTTACAATTTTCCACGTGTTTTGGATACATGATTTTCTTGTAACCCGTCACCTTCTTCATTCACATAGGAGCCATTTTTTTTTTTTCAACCCATATCGCCCTTTTCTTTCTTTTTGGATAAACTACTCGTCCCTTAAATGCGAAACTTCTTAGACATTATCGGAAATAAACTCCGGTTACAGCTATGTATTTTTCTTTATTTTCGGTTTAGTCGACATTCTCTACTGTCCCAAAGTTTTGTGCTGTACTTGTACCTTTTGCGTAACTTAATATGACTTAATGGTAGTTGAACATTAATCGACGTAGCATGACAATCTACACGTCTATACATGTACAGATTTAAATCAATACGACGTACTTCTAGTACACTGTAGTTTCTAGTACACTGTAGAATTCTAGTACACTTCAAAAGGCTGTACCATTCCCTAGCACTGTACAGGACAGGTCATTCAAACTTTCAACTTGTAAGCTTGAAACAAAAGGACAAAACGACAGTTCAGAGGGGCTGTCGTTTCACCTGAAAATATCCTACACTTCATAACCACTTCTCCGTTTTCAAATTCCCTCTAATGATAAAAAATTGGATTATGTATTAACCCTTCAAGGACGGCGAGCAAATTGGCGTATAAGGTTATTAAATTTCATTAATACAGAGCAGACATTTGTCAATATTTTTGGTGTAGGACAGTCAATCCAAAAATGACGAATGAAATCTCCGTATTATACATATACAGTCTATTGTTAATTGGGTTCACCACGGCTTTGGTTAAATCGATCAGTAAGTAGCTGAAATAATAATATCATTTTTGTCTCGCCAATAGAAATGGGTTAATTACGAAAATATAATACAGTGAAGCAATTTTTCAATTTTTTGCGTTCGCAGTGCAATTTAATGCTTCCCATTTCGACAAGCGTTACAAAAAGCTTTGGAAAAAACACGACTTGTTTTTAGTTCTAGCCAAATAAAAGGAATTTTTTACATCGAAACGGTCTCTAATCCCGCACGTCGTTCGGACTGTTTCACTCCTCCTTTCTTCCAGTATGCCTCATCACTTGCAAAAAATACGCGAAAATATCTACATGTCTTATTAGAAAAATCTTCTAACTATATGTGCACAGCATAAATAATGAAGCAATTCACGACATTATAATTGGAAGGCAATTTCCTCCTACACTCATTAAGAGGGAATACAAAACTTGAAAATATTGTAAGCATTACCTTCCATTTACAAGTGATGGCAATTCCCTACACGTCAAAACAAACCCCATTTCAACGAAACAAATCAATTGATCGCTGTATTTTCATATTAACTAAAAGTATGTCTGAACCTGCAGACGAGAAGTGTAACTTTGAGAATGCAGGTGAATGGTTGGACTACGATGAAGGGGACGACGATAATGATTATCAATTTGAAATTGCATATATTGAAGTAAGTGAGCAAACAAGTATCAATACAAGCGTCGATTACATAGGACGATGACTAGAGAGAACAAAATTGTGTGTTCTACAAAATACTGCGGCTAAGGATTATTACAAAAGTCGTAAGTAATTAGGATTATTCTACTTGTTTCTTCACAGATCATTCTTCGAATTTGTCCGCCAATGGACAAATTCCAATATGGACAAAAGGTTCCAGGCAGTTTCAAGTGAAGTAACGAAGGAAGAATTATTTGCATATGTAGGATCAGATATTGGAAACTCAATTTCCAAATTATTAATTATTTAAATGACTACTGGTCGAATAAAATATTCTATGGGCAGAATGATTTTAGAAAAGTTATGAGCCGTGATAGATCTTGAAAATTTGGGCAATGTTGCAACTTTATCCACGTTACACGGACAACGAAGCCGTGGTAGATCCTTTATGGAATTCTAGTGCAATGCAAGAACATTTCTTGGAAAATTCTGCCTCTGTTGCAATACCTTTTGGGGTTTAGTGCTCTCGATGAAAACACTACTCGGTGCAAGGCGAGGACGTCGGAGAGGAGCTACATGAAATCAAAGCCAGAAAAATTCGGCATTCAATATTATCTCATTGTGGGGTGGGATGTACCTTACCTTCACTCTATGTGGGACAATAACTCCGTGAATAAATCCGGAGTACCGCCGCCTATTGGATTATGTACATTATTACGAGAGCTTCGTAGAGGTTATGATAGAAAGATTGATCATAATTTGGTAAGAAAAGAAAGCCCCTTTGCTGTTGGGTTCCTGAAAATAGCGCACCAGAAAAGGTGCATCCTATGACATTTGGACAATTGTTCGTGACGGATAACTATTATACCTGTCACGTACTTGTAAAACAACTGTTAATATTAACGGATGTAGAAGCGTGAATATTGGGGACAATTAGGTTGAACAATGTGGACGGAATTAATAGGCCATCTATTAAGGAAGCAATTGAAAAATGGCAACATTCGGAGATAGGTTCATGATTGTTATTAGATGTACTTGGCAAAAGGGTTGGGAGAGAACCTGAAAATAGTAGAGCATTAAACTGCGGTTAGGTAGTATTTAAAGAAAGGAAGGTAGTAAAATTCTACACAAATTATTTGGCTGATACACCACGAATGGATGTGGAGGTTTTATCAGATCAAACTGTTAAATTATTACATAGACTGGCTTCTCTTCAGTGCTGGCTGGGTACCAAAGCAATGACAAGAACAACATTACAGACCCCCTGTTGCCTCGTTGTATATAATATGTTTATGAATTCAGTTGTCCGTTTTGATCAATTTCGGTCAAACAATTCAATCATAAGAAGAGAAAGAAGAGTTGCTATGTCAATATCTACGTATCTTTTGGATGCATCATTGAAAAATGCATACACGTTATTACAAATTATTGTCATTCCGGGTGAGATTAATTATTCCGTACGGGAATTTAAAAGGATAGATGTAATGAAACTAGTCCAGCTGTTTCTCGATTTCAATATTTTTCTTTATTCATTACCAAATGAGTTAAATGTAACAATTCCTTTGTAAACAGATGCAAGTAGTAAACTTAGCAAGAACTTGAAATAATTTAGAAAATCACATTCTGTTTGAAAATACAAACAGGAGAAGCATCCCATGCCACCTTTGCAAAATACTTAATGGGGTTTCAAATAAAAAGTGGACAAAAAATGGTTGTGCACAGTGCCGTACAGGGTTTCACGTTTATTTCTTTGTATTTTTTCATCGCAGAAAGAAAGTCGAGGAAAAAAGAATCATGTTCATACTATTTTATAACATGTTCGGTCTAGCATTACAAAAGGTGAACAGCGCAAGAGAATTGTAAAATGTGCTACAAATCTTGAACATTCAAAAGTGATGGACAACGTAATTATACAAACAACTTGCTCCAATTTACAAAATTAATTTTATTCATAACTTTACATGAAATGATTCCTTAATATTGTTGTAAAACAATAGCAGCAAACTATTGAATTAATTAAATAATCCATTATGTCATTCATACTGTATATTTAAATATCGTAATGTAAAAACTAAAAACTTCTCCAATACAACAATATTCATAACAATATTCATACTCGCAATTACATTTTGCCACTATGCTTACTGAAATGATTAATCTGTCATCGTTACTGTTTTTTGGAACCCATATAGCGTATAGCGTCCATTACAATCTGGTCATTGGTGCCTTATGGCTTCCAAAACACATTGCGGTAATTTCATACGGTTATATTTACAGAAATACCCGTACCTTAGATATATGTAGTATTATATCCTTTTTACGTAATACGTTACTCACAGTTGCATCTTCCTCTTCATTTTTAACACTAGCTTCTGTCCGATCAATTATTTCAACTCCATACTGCACCCAGTAGCATGGTGACCCTCCACAACTGCAACAAACAATCATTTGCTCTTCAAGTGTTTTTCCTTCAGGTTCGCTATATTACCTCTTTGAGTCCTGTTCCTTTTCTTGTTATTCCTTCGTTTTAGTTTTTTATATACAATAATTTCTTTCCATTTGTCGTGGTTTACATAAACCACTACTTACAGTTCTACCACTGTCACTTCCCGTTAATTCACCCATGTAAATTTCCCAGATTTACTGCCACTAATAAAATTATTGATATTTCTGTCATTGTTTCTTTCATCATTATGTTTGGTAATGTTTTCTTTTCTAATACAATTTGATGTTGTCATATTATCATCTTTTTGCAGTAGTACCGGATTATTTGCAATATTACTGCACGAACCTGCGTTCACTTTCTCTGCACTTTGCTTACCATTATCTACTTTTTTGTGGATCTTATTGTGACATTTTCGCAACATGTGCACTGTCTGTCCACGTACCATCGTACATTTCCTCCGAAAGTTTGATTCCGTCATCTTCTTTGTTCGGACAATGCACATATGCCATTATTGTTGTCATAGTCGTGGTGAAGTTAGTACACTAGACGGCAACGAAATTAAAAAACCTTTTCTTTTCGATGTAGGAAAAAGGAGTTTCGGTGGAGAATGTTGTTACTTTTTGCAACACGGGAGGAATAAAATTCCACAGATTTCAAACTTTGGGTGGTTTTTCATTCATCACGGATTACTGAAAAAACACATTTATGTAATTTTCTGTGCACATCATGCTCACAGTATTCATTACTTTGAAATTTTTGAAAATCAATTTTCCAATTACTGCCGTTTCAATACACCCAACATTTTCAAAAAAATCCATCATTATCAAAATTCCTCTTTTCCCTTTTCACAAAATCAAAAAAACCAAAATGATATCTTTACTTTTATGATGGTTTGCCGTTCAAACATATTTTCCACTTAACTAGCCTATTACGGCGAATACAGCTCCCCGTCCTTTAAGGGTTAATTTGACTTGACCATAAATTTCATACCCGTTGCCTTTCTTTCGTAATGAGCACCTCTCACCGAATTGAATTCATATTTCGCTCGCATGAAGACTGTGAAGGTGTAAGAGCGAATATAGTTCAATTTAGTTTCATAATTTGTCGTTGTCTGATTGGACGACGGCGAGATCATGATTTTCAGGTATGGACCTGACAGGTGTACACCTGTGAGGTACCAGAGGCCTAGCGGTATCCCACTACTTAACGGCATGATACTGGGGGACGGTGTGAAGAAAAGGAATGGGGCAGCTTTTTACATTGAAAAGGAAAGGGATAAAGAGGAAAACTACGTTTTTCTTTTGTTGTTTTGTTTTTTTTGGCCTGCACTACCGTTTTCAACCCGAGCTTCGCGAACTGACGTCAACATGGTACTCTCGGGGAGGCAAGAAGCTGAAAGCCCACGCATATTCACCGGCGATGGATACGTAGCGATGTTCATGTTCTACTTTGAGAACTTTTTGCTCTTTTGCAAGAACGAGGACGAGAAGTTTATTGAACTTCTCGCATATCTTGACGGAGGCGCATTTTAGTTCTTCTTCCAAAGTCTAACAATCGGCGGCAATTTGACAGCGAAAACTGCGCCGTTCTTGGATGTCAAGGAAGAACTTTTGGGAGCTTTTCAAAGAAAAGAGGAGCCCGAGGAGATTATCCGGCAAGTGACGGAATCGTCTCTTCCTCCGGACAACTAGATGAGTTCGATGAAGAAGATAGATGAATTATGTTTGAAAGCCGACTTCAATGAAGCGGAAAAGTTTGGAATTCTCTGCTCATCAATGATAAAGTTTCTCGACCTAGCCTCCTTCTACATATACCGTGAAGCGAAGGACTATGCCTCATCAAGGAAAGTAGTCGAGGGCTTTGAGAATGGTTGCCGATCATTTCGTTCAGCAATATTGAGAGGATCGTTCTCAGGTTCCTCATTAAAAAACGGTGCGATAAGCACGGAGAAACGTCCAAGACTCTTTGTTCGCCCAGATGCCCGTGTCCCGAATGTTGATGCACTTATCGGCTAGTTGGCAGAGTTGGCCTTCATAATCTAGAAAAGCTCTACGCCAGCACCTATGTCTCATGATAACAGTGGTATAGACCGTGGTCGTGGAGAGCGTACATGCCCTGTCTGTAATAAGCCGGGACATGGAGCCAAAAGATGCTTCTACAATCCCAACCGCGATAAGAAATGTCTCCACTGTGGGCGGATGGGTCATTTAGAAGCCAAATGTTGGGCTCGTCACAAACCGGAGGGCTCAACAGTAAATTTTGCTTTAGAGGACGATTGAGCCGTAGGTTCCGATGATTATAGCTCCGCATACGAATCCTCCTCGGAAGATGTTCATGTAGTGGATGAACTTGGGCGCCGGGATAATGAGAATTTTATGACGGTTAAGCGTGGACCGGATGGTCAAACTCTACCGAAACAGCCTAGAAATGAAACAATGGTTCCGATCGAGGACAACCTAAATGCAAGACCTCTGGCAAAATATTCTTCGAAGAAGGTAGTCACTACTTCCGGTGGACTACGGAGTGACACGGTGTTACGCCATCGTCCACGAGCTGCAAAAAAGTCCAAGAAAAAGAAGTCGACTCGAAGGAACAATTTCTCGTCGTATCATTCGAAATACCAAGTCTTATCCTAGTTCGCTAACACGACTTCTGGAATCACTTTCGGGCACTTATTGCGGGCACAGGGTAAGCACAGAGGGATATCAATCGTCTTCTATCAAGACTTGGTGGTTTGAATATCAACACGGTGCGCGAAAAGGAGAATTCGGGAAGAAAATATCATGGTAGTCGTAAGTTGAAATTCGCGAAGCCAGAAGTTTATTGCCTAAGTTCCATAGTACTTCTGGATTCGGGAGCTGTACTAAACTTTCTTTCTTCTGCCCTTGCCGAAAAACTTTCCATTGTCCGGTAGGCGTCGAGCAGGAGTATCACCGTGGAAACAGGAGACCGTTTCCCAGTCTTGGGTGTCTTTAAAAACGTTCCAACTACCTTTTGTGGACACACTGTCTCGTTGAAATTCTTGGTCGTCGATGTTTCTCCCTTTGATGTAATAATAGCAGACTCCTCGATGGAATACATATGGAGATTCTTGATCTAGGGCGCGGTCAGGATTACTTTACGATAGATTAAAACGAGGTGACTATATCTACATCCCCATCGTTCACAAATAAGAACTAATTTGGAGACGTAACGGATAGTGCATACTTCACTTCCGCTCCGTGGACATCACAAGACAATTCTTCCGCCGATTCAGAAAATGGGTTTTTGATTACCATTCAAGGAAACCTTGGGGATACTTTCCCGCCTACGGGTGATGATGGTGACGTCACTAAAAGTTCGAAGATCAGCGTGAGCATTGATAAAAAGCTTGGCCATCTAGATGGGAAAGTTTCCATACCAATTCTTGACTTACTCAACGAAGGTGGATATGTAGCGCAGTATCTCCATGACATTAGAACAGCGGATACCCCCGTAAAGCAGGCATTTGAACTTTACTACAGCGAGCCAGTCCACATCAGGAGTAAAATACTTTCCCCGAATTACACCAGATAGTCCGAGAAGAGTTGTACAAGATGTTGAGCCTCAGAATCATAACCCCAGCGTCATCAGCATGGTCTTTTTCCGTCTTCATCGCGACAAAGAAGGATGGGAAACCCCGGTTCTGCGTGAATTACAGAGGGTTGAACAAAAATATTAAGACCGATCGTTGTCCCATCTCAAATCAGGAGGAGATATTTGACGAACTGAATGGATCCAACGTCTTCTCGACGCTCGGCCTTTCCTCGGGATACTGGAAAATATGACTCGCAGAAGCATTCAAGGAGAAGACGAATTTCGTGTGTCGATTAGGTACTTATCAATTCGAGGTTTTGACCTTTGGGCTCATGAACACTACCTCCACTTTCTAGAGGACGATGGAAAAAGTTCAAGCCTATCTGTCGTCCATTAGAGTGTACCTAGACGACGTCGTTATATTCTCCAAAGATATGGAAGAACACCTGCAACATTTAGAAATTGTCATCAATCGAGTGATCATCCA
>JAULBU010025510.1:0-17912 GCA_032358235.1 Odonthalia washingtoniensis
ACCAAATGTTTTCGAAGTATGTAAAACTTGCAACTGAACAGTTGGTTGGCAAAATAAGAAAATTTGTAGCATGGGAACCCGATGAATTTGAAGTACCGGAATGCTAAGTGGGGGGAGAAGAACAAAGTTTTAGAGAAATGGAACGTGTAGCAACAATAATAGTTACAATGACAAGGCCGAGGGAACATTTCATTAGCGCACAAGTTGAATAGTTTTGTAAAAACATTAGTGTGCAGTGTGGAATTATTCATGACTGTTATATAGCTGAAATAGCGAGTGATTGGAAAAGTGTTGAAAAGCTTGGAAATGAATTTGTTAAAGGGCCTGTAAGAAGCACATTATTTGACGGTGACGGAAGCATAGAAGAGAACGAAAGCATAGAAGGAAATGAAGAAGCACAGACCGTGTGATTTTAATTGAAGTATACATTCGTCGACATGTTATATGAGGTCTTCATCTTCGGAAATATTGATTTCACCCATTTCAATGAATCCCTCTCCCTGTAGAATCGATTGATGTAAAATGGTTACCGTGGCCATGGTAACTGTTCAGTAAAATAATCAATTCCGAAATTTTACCGCAAAACATTACAGATGAATATATTGTGTTGAAATCTATGACATCATACCGCTCTCCTTTCTCCAAAATATTGTCAACCGATGCATTCTAGGTGCCAGGCTGGGTGTAGTCGATTTCATCTGATGTAGACCAACGCAAGCATAGGAAGTTAAGAATGTTATCTAAATTGTCGATTGGTGGAGTGAATTCCATATATTGTACAAAAGCCATTTCTTTCTTCTCAATATTAGTCGAAAGATTCATACAAAATAGAAGAAGGACTTTTGCTATATAGTAAATAGGACTGTTTTCCTCACCTCCTTCAATAAGGACGAAAATATATATTTTATTCTCACTCGGACCGAGTTGTGTGGTTGCAAAAATAAGTTGTGTTTTCCGGAGGTGTTGCGGGGAAGGACTGTAATTGACAGTATTTATAGAATCGTTATACTGTTTCAATGTAGGTAGGTGGCCACCGATGATATATCCAGACTTCGGGAAAGTAACACCGATTTCAGGGTCTGTTGAAAAGATATCATTATCTTTTAAAAAGATCCTAACGAGTTCTGTGAAAACAGTTATACTGGTACGGGATAGTATTTTCAATATAGAAGTGAGAATTTCGTCTGATTCTTCGTTACATAAATCAGATTTATTTCTGATAGCATCAATCTGAACCAATGTAACAGAAACGCCGTCTCATACCAGATATGTAGATGGCTGTTGACTATGTGTTGTTACATTTCCTGATTCGGTTGATAGTTTGGTATTGATGATGTTTAATCCGCGTTTCATGAATGTTGCATGATGTGAACTTTGTTGTAATGTAGAAATGGTAGGTATCATGTTTTAACGTTTTCATCCATCTGAGTTGCAATTATTTCAAAACTAGACCTGTAAGATTGCTTGAAGAATGTATTGAAGTGTTCGTATGGAGACGCATCTGATAAATTTAAACACCAGAACTTCGACAGGTTTTCAACGACGTGGTATTGTAAATGAAATTTCAATGTATAGATTCCATGTTCGCAGAGCTTCTCAAAAGTGTATAAGCACTTTGAATTGAGAAGCGTATTTCTGTCAGAAATATCCGCAATCCTTCCCTTCAACCAACAGAGCAATTTATTATCGTATAGAAGATCTTGCATTAAAGTTTTGTAGCTTGTGCAGATATCATTAAGAGATGATTTTTCTTGGTAACCAGTAACTCTGTCGATATATGCTGCCACGAAATGGAAAACCATATCCAAAAATTTAAAATCCTTACCTTCTAACATTCCTCGTATTTAAATGTTTGAAATGAACCAATTAAGTTTCTGTGACTTCTCCTTTGATAAAAAGTCAACATGGAAACCCGGTGCAGCGAACAGATTTTCTATTGCAGCAAGAAGTGAATCACAAGCGCGTAAAAAAACTGTGCGACATGATCTAAATAGTTTACCGTGCCTCTTCTTGTCCAAGCAGTGCATGAATACGTCGGAGCTGTAGAGATATGTCATGAAACATGTTTTGATTGCATTTGAGGTTCCTGAATGAAGGTTGTGCAATGGTTCATACGTGAACATTGAGAAAAGACCTGGAACAACTAACTGTGGATGTGTAGTACTTACAGATTCCAGGAAGGGGACCTGTTGAGCTATTGACATATCTTGAAGTAATTTTTGTGAATATTTTACCAGAACGTTTTTACCTGCTGTAGATGGCATTGTAGATGCTGATTTCAATATCCCGTAATATCTTATGGTGTCGACATGTCTTGGAGCAGTTGTAAAACCAGTCTTAACATCTGTAGATGTTCCCAAACATCTTACTAAGGGACGGGTCGGAGTGAAGTTATGTAAGACACCTGACATGTATTTGATTTCTGGTATATCACAACAGTATGGAACTATGACAGGGAAGCAATTCCATGTTATATTTTCACGTGTGCACAGTGAGAAGCCGGCGAGTGACCTTTCTATTAATGGAATAAGGACAATATTCATTGCCTTATGTAAGGAAACCATTTTATCATCTCTCCCCCTTGAAGAATGATTCAGTAGTACGTGGTCATCAATGACAATATGGTCGTCACAGTCGTCGTGGTCGGTGATGCTGTACTTATTAAAGTCGTGGTCTCAATGCGACCAGTGCAACTGGAAGAAAACCAACCAAATTATATCCGTGGTCTATGAGGAAATGTCTTAACTGCACAGAGACATTGAGAAACGTGATATGTATTGGATATCATATCAAAGATTGTGCCTTCAACTTTGTCGCTGTTTTATCTGTATATATCTGCAACAGTCCTATGAAAGACTTCGGCATTGTGTCCCTGCTTTTATTCCTTTGAATTGTACAATTTTTACTATTCAAAATTTGGGATCTTATGGACATGATTCAACTCTTCAAAGAATTCGGACTCGAGAGGATGGGTAACGAAGTCACGATTGCGTTCGTTGGAGCAAGGTCTAAACATGACCTCATTGTCATTCGCTAATTTCAATTGGCCACATAACACTTCAATGATGTCTTTTCTGTACAAGGAAGACTTCCTTTTATCGTCCGACGCCGTTTTATGTGGTACCTCAATTTTTTGAAATACGTCATTGATTAAACTCTGACCAATTGCGCCATCGACTATTTCCATGCATCATTTCCAATCGAGAATTTGTTGACGAGCTACATGTAGTTTGAATGTGTCTGTGTGAATCAATTGAATAACAGTATGTACAGCATCCGAACCAATTTCATCCGATAAGCGTAACAAAAGCATTTCCACAACTGTATTGCCGAAACTTTCACCTCACTCTCTTCAATGGGATGTTGTGTTGTCTTCTATTTGTCGTGAAATACTGATTCCTCATTTGTTTGTGTCAGTATGTGCGGTTTATGCCATTCCGAGGCATCCTAAATTATTTCATCTTCTTCGTCAAGAATTGTGTGAAGTTGTAATTGTTGCACATCATATACATGATGGTCTAAACGGAGTTTCTTGTTGTACTTGCATAATGTTGAAGGCCGTTTGTAATCCGTCATTACGTCTGTGGAATAGGTGCAATACCGGGTTTTACATACAAAATGTTTTCTTACCATTATTGTCATATATATCCGTTGAAGTATGCAACGAAAACACATGTGATGACAGTTTTATGGTGCTCGTCGTAGACGTTGTAAGAGCTTGAATTAGGCGTGATGAAAACATAAGATGAGTCAATTTCCATCACATACTGGAGTGAGGTGTACGTGTAAGTATATTCGTATTTTAGAATTTTATGAATATTAGTTTCGGAGATACCAACTCTATGTGGAGTTTGTATCTTCAGCAGAAAAAAGTAAACATTAATTCAACATGTTTAACATATGTATAATAATCGGAAAAATACATATGTGTTATGTGCCACATATCCAAACAGTGTTTGGAGTTTTTTTCAAAATATATTAAATTTGTTTCGATGATCATGACCAATACGGGAGTATTTCGTTGGACAGGCTGGAGACATTGAAAATACATGGATGTGAATACTATTCAAAGAAAAGAAGTAGTACAAGAAGTATTCATTACTTATTTTATTGCAATCTTAAGGTCAAGAATTTTTTATAAGAAGAGCTAAGAAAAATTGAATTATTCTAGACGGAGAACGTACCTCCAACTGTGGCTCGTCAGCCTCTCCCACGCCCCAACCGTGCAAATCACCATCGTCATAATTGTTTATCTCATCGGTATTGTCATCTTCATCGTCGCTCTGTCCATGTTGAGACGGACTACTTGAATGTTGCGATATCTTTGAACGATTGAGGCCACTACTTTATCTGAACGATCGACCACACAAATAGTAAATTGCGTGCAATAGTGATGGTAAAGAGCGTGGCATTTCGAGGTCTACTGAAGCCCTTCTCCATCCTATACGCTGATACCGTGTTGGACGCGTACAGGTCATTTGGAAACATGCCTGCCTTCTGTGCAAGTAGCTGTTTCAAGGCATCAGTGTTGGCGTAATTTAGTTGTTTGCCTTAGATGCTGCATATGATGTTGTTTTTATATTCGAGGACGTTCTTCGAATGACATCTGGGTGGAAATTCTTTGCGTAGTACATGATTCGGTCAAGACTTGAATGACTCATTGATAAATGTTTCAATGCTTCATCTTCCAAATGTTTCAGGAGACCAAAATTGAGCCATATACATTCTTTCGAGCGACAAAATATCATATTCCATTGATGTATTACCACTAGCGGCGCTGAGAATCTGGTAGTCGAGTTCTTTGTGTACACTATTGGTTCTCCATCAAGAAAGAAAAGGTCATTGCAGGTTAGGTTATTGACTTCTCTGCTAAGTGATATCAGTGAACTCATTCTTGAGGGTTGCGAATTTGACTGAGCTCTGCAATTAGTGCACGGAGCTACAATTTTTTGAAGCTGAGATTCAACCACGTATGGCCATATGTGGTTTCTTTGTAACAGAATTGTGATATCTGAGATTGTTTCATGGTCGCATACATGCTAGTTTATTCGATTTACAATTACATTTAGTGCAACAGGGTACTAATCAACAGCCATTCCGGGTAGTTCTCGGACTAGATCTGGTTGAGATGGGGTGATGAACAGTTATAGAGACAAGTAGATCTGCATATCTTGACCGATGATTGTTAATCTGATGAGCTGACTGTCAGGGCCAGGAATCACCATTCCAGAAATTTCTAACTTCACTGTATTATTCATCGCAATAATTTTCCTACCTAATACCCATTGTGACAGTCCTAGTTACACAAAGTTAGGCACTTTGATTTTCACATTCTTACGATCTTTTATGTTGACTAATACAGAGCAAATAATGGGTTGAATATCACTTGTGTGTTCTCCTGTCCCATATTTCCAGAAAGGTCTGTCACGAAATGCCTCGGGAATTGGATAGAGATTTATGTATTCGTTACGATGATCAACGATCTACATAGCTGCACTCAGATCGACATGGCTCATTTCACTGTATGGAGCTCCGTTGTCGACCATTAGTCCAGTAATTGGCGTTGAGCCACATGTAGTGTTACCAACATCATTATCCACATTTCTAATCATGCGGGCCATGTTACATTCTACCAACCGTGTCTTATTGATTCAATTTCGTTTTTTTGATAATCGTTGGAATTCTGATCTTCCTACTGTTGCTGCTACTGGTTCGGTGATCCCGCCTATTGTGGGAGGCTGATCCTGGTTGATCGAAAGATGACACGTTTCTGCTAATACAACCATCGTGTTAGTGATCACTGTACCAATAACGTTGCTTACCTCATCTCGAACATTGCGATTGATCCTATCTCATCTGTTTTTGTCAATTAATACGTTCTTTCGGGCGTCCATATAGATTACTTTGATGGTTAAGTCCACAGATTCGGTTATTCTCTACGTAAATTCTAATATTATGCTTTCTGTAACTGTTGTATTGCGATCTGACCGCATATCTGTATTTCTCACTGTTGTCTTCCAGTGTAGTTGAGTGGGAGTTGATAATTGAAGTTTCACTCTAGTATCTGTTCCTATTGGCTTATTAATACTTGTCGAACTATCGTGGAACTGATTTAATCGTCTCGTATCTGACAGCTCTGACCAACTCATCAGTTGAAAAGTCCGGTAGAGGTCATTGTTCCATGGGCTGCAGAAGCTAGTATTTAAATAAGCTGGGCCGAATCAACATCTGCATTAGCCAATAATATAAGTGCTGCAATAGATTCCGATAGTGCTACAGTAGATCTAATCGAATTGAACTTAGCTAATAGTGTGCCAAATCTGTGTTCGAAGTACTGGAACTGCTCTGTTATTTCTCTCCTAACCGTTAATAGCCGCATAGTTCCAGAAATACTAGATATATCACTGATAATGCGTCTCATTTGTATACGGCACCTATTATTAGATCGACCCCTCTCTCAGTAGCGATTTACTCGAATGGCATGGATTCGCGCAAATCACTGTCGTTGCCAAATATAATAGACTTAGACTGTAACACTATGCCCCTGTTCTTCTTCTAGATCTTTTTCGAGTTGCTGTCCGGGAGATCCTCTTGGAACACATACTAGCGCTGTTCTGCTTTGTAATATTTATGCTGATCGCTGATACCATCCGTCCACGGCCCATTCTTAATGTTCGGTGTGAATTTTGGACGTGCAGGTAATTTTTTGTCACCGACTAGACCCGTGACTAATAAATTTCAGATATGATTTTGGACTGGGTGAGGGTACAGATAGATCCGTCTGAGTCGCTTCGCACATGGAGGTTGGTGACACTGTATTGGCTATGTTTTGATTAGTGCTAGACTGTAGTGATAAATCTATGACGCTTGTCACTCTGTCAGCTAGTGCTGGTCAAGCTGAATATTTAGTGTTTCAGTTATCGGATCTGTGGCCTTTTGATGAGGTTCTGGAGATGAACTATCATAGGATTTCTTACACTGTACGAGAGACTACTATCGCTACGCTTCTCTGTTCGGCTGGAACAACTAAAGTCGTGATATAGAGAATCCTTCGAACTTAGCTTGATGTATGTCACCTAGCTGCTCAGAATGTGTTTATTTAATATGCAACGTATAGAAATTATTTTACTGAGTGAGCACGGCTAAATTCTAAGTATCAACTAAATAACGCTTCTGCTGGTAAAAGTTTACATTGCAACTTAAAACCGTCCTCTGTGTTTGTAGCTCACTATCGATTGAGATGAGTTGTAAAAGGTGCCTGTGTGATTGCTCTCGGTGATGAGTATATCATACAAGTTGCTTTTTAAAGGAAAATAAAGTCGGTTAAAGTAACGTAGAGTAGCGTACTCGAATTACCTCTTTTAACCGTCATTACCGTGGTCCGATGTAGAACTAACAGTGGCTGTATTAGGCGACAGCGGTACTTTCAGTATCAGTGATGTATTGTAAGATTTAGAACGGGCGCCTCTTTAGCGGACGCGCCTCTGGTTTTTAATAGCACGTGTAGGCATTTTATTGGCTGATAATTATCCATGTACGGTGAGAACTTGGGCATTTTTACCACCATGGTGTGTTACAGTGTTTTATATTTACTTATGATTTGTTAAACGTCATACAAGTGCGTATTCTAGGTTACTGTCAGCTAATAAAATGGGTTGACTGATACAAGCACTTCACATGTAGCGAACACATCTAACATTATAAAATTAGAGCTTATTCAAATGCGCCATGAGCTTTGCATTGCGTTGCGTTCCAGTATACATATCAAAAATTCTTAAGGGAGATTCCGTACGTGGGACGGTGAAAGTAGTGTAAAATGAAACTCTGGGAGGTGAATGTGTGCACTTTTCAAAAATGGGATGGCGAAAGTACAGTAAAGACCGAAAGTGGTGGTGAATTGATGTCCCAGATTGAAATTTGGGAGGATGTTCACCATCCCGAATACGAACAGAGGGAAAATGGAGGGAAATCACTTTGGCATTCGCATACCCTGATTATGTAATATGTGAAAATTCACCCCTCAATTTTGTGAGAAGTATCTGTATACGATTTTCAAGGTTTCTGAAAATAATATATCAGAAAATAAAAAAAACGAACGATCTGTTTGGGTTACTTTCCTCCGCTGTAACGTTCTCCATTTAAACAACGACATATCACCCTCCAAAAATGGAAAGCAACCATCTTTTCACCATCCAATCTCTCCTTGCTTCTTAACATCAATGGATCGCGAAGCCGCAACATGCGCTGAACTCGAACGGATCGACGAAACAAACGATAACACACCAATCAACAGCATTATTCTCGTTAGGCTTGTGTCTAGTGAGTGTTATTATAGCATTTTAAAGAAGACGTTTTGCAGGCTGTCGCTGCGAATTCATCCGGACAAGTTCAGCGATGAGAACAAGGGGAGGGCAGAAACGTGTTTCAAAAAGAGCGGAACAAGCTATCAAAAAAGCATACATTTTGGCAGAATACGATGCTTCTGAAAACAAGACGAAGATTAGACCGGGCTTTATCATTCCGGTATATGCACGGACACTTCATCAGTTAATGGATGAAAAATATATAGAGAACACAGCTGCTGTTGCCAAGGGCGAGTACTCAGGTTGGGATGTAAATATAGATATGAAAAAATGGTTTGATTCGTTTGTAGATAGCGATGTGGAGGGCCCACTTGCACCTCCGAATTCATCGAATGAAGACGGTAAGGGAAGTGGACATGAAAGTGAAATTGTACGTGAAAATTGAAACGTAAACATAACTGAAAATGGGAGTGGGAGTGGGAATGAATATGAATATGAATATGAGAATGAGAATGAATTGAAAATGGAAATGAATATGAAAAGGAAAATGAATATGTAAGTGAGCATGTACATGAACGTGTAAATGGAAATAGGTCCAAACATGTAAATGTACATGTAAATGTACATGAAGATCAACAGAGGACTGGAACTGATGCGATAGAGGGAGAGGAAAAGTGAAGGTCCGTACGAATAATAAATGACGAAATGCAATGGAAAGAAGTAGAAAGCAGATGAAATTATTTAAAGAAATGGCGATATAAATTCGAAAGCAGAATTATGGGTAGAAGGAGAATCATCAACTATGTGGGTACCAGGACGGACAGTTTAAATTAATCCTGAAGTAGGTGAATGTTTCTCGCTCGATGGCAGTGTGAAGGATCATGTCAGGAATACACAGCATGGCTCATTCACCGAGCCATGCCGTGCATACGGTATGCATAAAGGTGTAAAAATATATCAAACGCTTGTATATGTTAAAATGACTTGTCGAGTAAGGAAATGTAAATCTGTGATCAAATTTGATCGACCGCCCAGCGCCGGATTGTGGAAATTGAACAAATTTGAGAAAAATTAAAATGACTGTTTTAGAGAGGTAGCAAATGAGCAAATTGCTATTAATGGAGGATCCAATTGTATAGGAAATATATGTGTCCCGTGCTACACTGCAAAGCAAATAGGTAGAGTTCAGTCAATGGAGATATCTCAAGATCCAAAAATTCTCACGGCAACTATAGCGTCAATTGTTAGATCGAAGGGTATATACACGAGGCAACTGGGGAGTAGGCACTTCTATATGGTTGAAGAAGAATTAAAACAATAGATGGATAAAACCCGCACAGCGAAGATGGCAGAATTGGAAGGTTACGCAAAACTTTTGCGAAACGTAGGACATAGAATGGATGTCCATAGCGTAACAGGTGTAGAAATGAAAAGAATAAGAATGAGGGAGGCAGAGTTAATATTGAAACAATTCCATAAAGATGGTGTAGTGAGTTTGGAGAAAATATTCGACAATAACATTGTTGATTTTTCGGATATTGATGATTCAAAACAATATTTCAGTGATTTATTGTTCGTTTCCAGCGTCAGTAACCACTTCTTCTTGACTGGAATAAATACATGACCGGAGATGCTGCACATTGCCAGGGTGTAGGGCCTCAGTCATACGGAACTGTTTTTGAGGCTGCCAATAACGATGGAAATAATCACATTTTACCTTTGGTTTTCTTTCATTCCGTGAGCACTGAGAGTAAGCAAACATGGCTTACTGTTTGTATCGCACTCAAATCATTGGAGGGTTTCGATGTTGATGATATAACCATGGTCATTGGCCAAGAGAATTCTATTGACAAGGCGTTTCGTTCAAGAATGGATAATGCAAATCTAATCTTGGATGAAATTCCTATTAAGAAAAACATGGTCCCAAGCTTGCATCTCAAAATTCGCATGGTGTTCATCTCTATTTAAAAGCGCTTCATGCACCCTCTCAACAGAGAGTGTACGATACTAAATATCTATATGGTCCTAGTCAAAATTCGTATCTATCAAAATTCAAAGACTCGGAACTCTACACTTCATTCTCTGTACTGCAGGATACGATACATTCCTCCCAAGGGGCGGATAGTATGATTTGTGCATCAGTGGTGAACAACATTATAACTGTTGAACCACAAGCGATACTTGGTAACATTATTTTTGTTCACAGAAGCAGGTCCCTAAAGCGGAAAGAGCCGACATTAAAATGTACACAACCTGTTCCGCCGCATGTGAAAAGTACAATTGAATCACTTAAATTTAAATAAAGACCTTACCAATCATCTGTTAAATTTGTTGAAGGAACAAATATGATGGAAGCAACTGTTGTCGGGTCAAAAAGATGCAACAGTCAAACGTCACGTGATATTAAGGGTTGAAGCACAAACTGTTCCGTCCTGTTGCGCTTACTCTAAAAGGGGAAACGGATTCCCCTATTTTCATGGTGTAGCAGTGATTTGTAAATAGTGTGGGTCAATTAACGTCTTCAAATTTCTACTTGAATGACATTTAACAGGGGCATGGAAAGTGCAGTATCGAAACATTTATTTCCCAATCCCTGCTCAATCAGATGTCTATGATGTCATGACTGAGGCTGCTCGTTTGGTTTCAACCGGTCAAAACATCAATAAGCCTGTTGCACTCCTAGGGACCGCCCAGTCAGAAATTCAAGTCGACGCAGGAAGAATTGGTACGAAAGTGATCCGGGTCTAAAGCGTTTCCGTGCCTGCTTGTGCTCATACTGTCATGTTCAGGGGCATATGGCCACTATATGTCCTCTTAGGAAACGCTCTCAACGAGATCAAGATGAAGGTGGTCAAAATTGATTCATGGAAATCAAGGGTTATCACCACAAATTAAATAAATTCTAAAATATCTACAGTAATCATAGTGCTTCCAAATAAGGATACATAATCGAGACTTGGTTACACTATTTAAATTCTTTCTCTTCTTTTTTGATGGTTAGCCATGGAACTGATCTGAGTGTCTAAATTGCTGATCGGAAAAATCAATTTATATTTTTCCAGAATATAGAATTAATTGGAGTGCATCAATGAGGAGGCTGTTTCTTTTTGTAAAGCAATCTGCAGGGTTGACTTTTCCAGGTATCCAAATCATTTTTGTTATATTATGAGTTTCGAATTTACATATAATGACGTGGACGTCTGCTCGTATGGATAGATCTGCTGAGTTACGACATTTTGATAAATTTGTGAATAAATCTTTGAAGTCTACAGTAATACTTAGTGTTACATCTACTTTTAAAAGTGTCTTAAAAACTTTTCGTACCAATTTTCCTTCGTCTATAGCAGCACCAGCTGCTAGAATTTCAGCTGCACCAATGCTTTTTACTGGTCTTTTCGACTTATGAGAAGACCATGAAATAGTGTGGAAAACTGAGCCACTTATTAAACAACCAATAAGGAGGCCACAAATGAATGCAAGCTGGCCATGATCAATGAGCCTACTTGCATCAGAAAATACAATAATTGAAAAACCACAGTAATTTATTTTTCATTGTTTACATATCGAATTGTACTACCAAGTTTCTTCAGAAGATTAACAGAATTTATTTGGAGAATAAGATCTTCAACTTTCGGTTTCGGAGCTTTTTGTTGTGGATAGCTGACAGAGAAGGCACAAAAGGGGGATTCTGCAATGCCCAGCCAACCAATAGAGCTGTTAACAGATCTGAATGAACCATGTCCAATGTCATTCAGTTTATTTTCAATTTATTTTCTTCTATTTCTAGAAGGACAGTAAGGTTCTAGTGCAGAAACCTTATGGTCACCATCAATAGATATTTTAAAATCATCTATTTGTATAATATGAAGTCCATAAAATATAAATGAACCTAGCCCATGTACTACAGTTCCAAATTTGTGCTTAGATTCAATTAATTCTATGGAAGATATAATAACTTCGGACTCACCTGCAAATAGTACATCGTCCACAATTTTTACAGCAATATAAAATAGATTTTCATTTTTTTATAAAACATAATTGCGGGACGAATACCAGTTGTTCAAAGCCAATTTCCTTGAATAGTAGGTCACTCACTAATTGCCATTTGGCATTTGCGTTGACAAGTCCATAGGTTGCTGTTAAAAGGAGCCAATAATGTTTACTTCGTTCAATGCTTTCTACAGGGATTATAACGTACATATCACGCTGTGTCTCTCCACTTTTGAGAAAAGCGCCTTTGAAGTAGGTTTTTGACAATTTTCATTTTAATAGCACAGCTGATGATAAAATAATTCATATTCCAATCGGAGGACAGGTTGATGAATCAATTTTCATATTTTCAAGCTCACTATCTTTACTATCGTGGGGTGCAATCCTGGCTTTCATTTTTAAGCTATCATCATCATTGCATTTGACTTTTTAGAGGACATGGCTTGAAATTATATTTTCTCCCGAAGGCACATCTTCAATTGAAACCAACTTGACTTTCTTCTTGAATTCATCTTCTTCCAAATTATATGAGTTCTGTAATGCCGAATATGGTAAACCTTGTGCTTAAAAGCGCATAAAGTCTTTGAAGACAAACATTTCAACAAATTTTTCTAAGTTGTTTTTAGTATTCTCGTTGATATCAAATTCTCAAATACTATTATAATTAACTTCAAGTGCATTTTCTTGATTACCAGTGTCGTACTTCCAGGTTTCATTTTCAAAAATAAGTTCTTTGATATCGCCATCTTTACAGTTTATATTATATTTTTCTGATTCACTCTCAAAATTGCCGACCGTGCCAGGAAAATACTGTTTTTCATCTGGCCAATAAACACTAAGTTTGTCACCAGTACTTGAGGTTTTGGAAAAATCATCTGAGGAGTCATTACTGAAATTAAAAACGTTGTCTGAGGGTTCCACAGGGGTTAATTTCTCATAGTTTTCAGATATACATTCCATGGATTCATCAATGGCATCACTGACGAAATTGTCTAAAGTATCGATTGCCTCTTGAACTTGTGAAGCGAATTCACAATCTTTAATTGAATGTCTCACATCTTCAATTGCTGCATATATTATTTTTCCACTTTTCCAGGTACTTTAATGATACCTGAAGACAGATCGAGTGATATAACCGGTTTGGGTTCTGTCCATTTTCTCCTTTTCTGATTTTCCAGTTTGATGTACACATCAACCAAATCACCAATAGATATAGGGGCGCATTTCGTAGATTTATATCTCATGATTAACGTTAGCATGCGTTTCGCAATAATCTTGTCATGTAAATCGATTATGTCTTGTGGTAGAGGAATTGGCAGTGAACCGGAAACAACTGGCCGTGTATATACTTTTGCCAATGACTGGAAGCATAGTGTGCCATTGCCATACAAAGCATTAGAGATCCTAATTGAAAGTTGTATTTTTTTGTCACTGTAATTGAATTTTTCATCGAAGCTGTTTTATAGTCGAATATATATCACGTATGATACGGTGCTTGGATTATAAAACATTTGTATGATGTTT
Organism: Odonthalia washingtoniensis; assembly: GCA_032358235.1. Lineage (NCBI taxonomy): Eukaryota > Rhodophyta > Florideophyceae > Ceramiales > Rhodomelaceae > Odonthalia > Odonthalia washingtoniensis. Next base: position 13,818 of record JAULBU010025510.1, read on the forward strand.
TCGAGCTGGTACTAGTGACGATTTTATACCATATATACTCAGAAAATGGGCAAAGGGTTCGTTTTTGAATACTATGTCAAAATCATTGAATCAGGAGACCAAAAGGAGAAATCCAACTAGAGTCTATAGCAGCGATCGATCATTCCATGGAAGCTGTTGAAATTATGTCTCCACATGACTACCTCGTTACAGAATACATTATGTGCATCACACGGTAGGTAACTGAGAACTTTGATCTGGGCCCATAACTGTTTATGAATCGGGTTGGGAAGTAAAGACACAAAAGACAAAAAAAGGATGTTTTAGTTTATTATTCGTAGAAAAAATTGTGAACTTATATAAAGATAAAAAACTAAGTTCTCGAATGGTTTTGGACTTGACAGGATTCTCTTATGGGAAGTTTAAGTAGAGATAAAAAACTGATAATACTTGAAAGAGCATTTCAAAATAATTTGCATTTAACATTTCAAATGTAAATTAAATAAATGCTAATATCTCTATAGTAGTAATAGTGCTTCCATGAATTTTATGGTTTGGACTAGTTCTAATATTATTTCTTGAATGTTTTTAATTTAATTTAATGAATCTTATGTCTTGTAACTCTTGAATCTTATTGGTCAGAACTCTTAATTTTAATTTATTCAAGACGTGTATGAAAACAGTTATGACATTTAATTAATTTTAATTTAATGAATCTTATGTCTTGGAACTCTTGAATCTTATTGGTCAGAACTCTTGAATATGACTATTATGATTCAATCTCGAATCTTCTTATTTTAAAACGGGTGCAATGCAATTTACCATTGTTCATTATATAAGAAAAGACGAGTCGAGCGAAAACAAATAAACTGAAAACCATCGAATGACCAACGACATCTATTACCATCTATTTTTGCTCTATCATTGCTCCGCTGCATCTACTCTACTCTTTCGAGCACCTAGTCATCCAGTACCGATCAGCTCACACCGTTCCCTCGTCATCTTCAGCTTCCAAATCAGTATACATAATCGAGAGTTGGTTACACTATTTAAAACAGCAGTCTGATGAAATCATTACCCAAGAAATAAGTAAAATCATCTTCGTATTGAACACCGTATCAGTTGAGTATAGTCGACTCCCATCCTTCTTCTGATCGTTGTTAAAGACGTCCTCGTGTCCGCTGTGTACAGTCAGTTTTAGCATTCTGTCGGTTGGATGTTGAGGCCCAACTTTATACAGGAGACACGAGTGCGATCTTAGCAACACTGAGAAGGACGATGGGGCTGGCTCTACATAACAAGCTTCGTGGTCGATTAGAAAATTAGGCCCGTCCTGTTTTTAATCTAAATATGTGAAACCAATTAAAAGATTAAAAGTATATAAATTCTAATAAAATCGGCATTTCTTTTGCGAGACTCCTGTTTCACATTATCTCTATTGGACTACGAAAGTATATTTCCGAAGTATGTAAAATAGTTAATTCCCGAATAATGATATTGCTGTTACATTGCTTTAAAAAACATCAGAAGTAGAGAAGCAATTACGTGCATCAGACGGCGATGGCGATCACGAACCATTCCATCATATTTATTCGACAAGAACTGTTTTTGTCTGCCTAGTCTTGGCTTTAAATAATCAGCAGTTGGCTGCATAAAATGGTGCTACTCGTGTCGTTTGAACAATTTGTTGTTTGCACTCTCTGAGTTCAGCATTTTTGGGAATGAAATATTTACTAATGTTTCACTCTCCATCAACCGCATTTCTGCTCTCTCGGAGTGTACTATTTCGTGACATTGGTCCGGAACATTTTTAATGCCAACAATGGGACACCCTCTTTTCCTTATCCCTTTTGGAGTCAGTAGCATTTTTGCCTATCATGAAAATATGATATAAAAAGTAGTACGGGTATGTCGCTTCATTGACGCATGTTTAATGCCCCCACTTCCAACTGGAACTCGAAGCGGAAGAAACGCGAAACAAAATCAAGCACAACAAACGCTACAAAATGATCTTCTTATCAAAAATGTATGAAAAGCTGAAACGTTTCGCGGGACAAATCCGGACCAAACAACGTCAGTCAACAACAAGTGGTGCAAACGCAACCGAAAGTCAAGAGGGAAAAACAACTTTCACCTCGACGCGCTCTGCAGCAGCGCCAGGTCATGGAAGGAGTGAGAGCGAAGAATCAACATATCAACATATAGAAAAGATGGAGAAAGATGTTGGAATGATGATACCGTTTGCCACTGGCGGCGCACACACGAACACATACCAGGATAGTAATTTGAGGAAGCCGAGGAAGGGCAATCGTAGAACGGATGTGTGGGACAAGCTCAAGAAATACATGGGACTTGGGAAGCGTGAGAGATGTGGGACGTGTGGGGCTGTTCAGAAAAAGAAAAGAAAAGGACACGCACAGACGAAGAAGGAGTCATTTGATAGTTTGGATGACGACTTTGACCATACATGGATGTATGTTGAAGATGACATGTATGAGTCGCATACGATCGATGGCGTTGAGACGATTGATGTTACCACCAGGAATTAGGGTCGTTGATCAACATATTTGGTTCGTATAGGTTAGGATTAGGTTAAATTTATTTTATTTATATTATTTATTTATATATATATATTTTTTAAAATATATATTTTTGAAAACATATATAAGCATAAATAAATAATATAGCCCATAATCATAATATAGATAGAAGGACAGAATTCTTTTATTAAAGTAAAAGAATTCTTTTATTAAAATAAAAGAATTCTGTCCTTCTTCATAGATCATACTTAATAATAGTGATTAGAGATTATGGCAGTTCTTGCTAAGATATTATATGTGTGTACATGTATTCATAATCGAGATTAAGCCTCATTACCATTATGAACGTGACCTCGACGAATGTGAAATGTATCAGAATTAATTATATTTTAACAACTACGGTGTCATAAAATAATTACGTCCTTTTCACAGATCATATTTAATAATAGTAATTAGAGATTATGGCAGTTCTTGCTAAGATATTATCTGTATGTACATGTATTTATACTCGAGCTTAAGCCTCATTAACATTATGAACGTGACCTCGACGAATGTGAAATGTACGTCCAAGCCTACGCTTCGGCAGTTGATGATAATTACGATTGAGACGTGGCTGATGTAGGTTATGATAAAGAAGAGTACTATGGTGAATGGTAGAATGATGGTGTTTTGAATGGTGATGATGACGTTGGATGTTATGGTTATGATCTCTTTTGCCAACCATGGTGATAGCTTTGTTGGGTATTGTGATGCCCATGATAATTTCTTTGATGATAGTGCCATAATGGTTACGATTTGCCAGAACAGAAAAATGTAACAGTGAAAACTGCATAAGAACAAGAAAAACTAAGCTCCAGATGTTGAAGATCATTTTGAATATATTATAATTTGATGATAGCACGATTGAAAAATTGTGTGGATATATTAGGTTGTGAAGTAGTGAAGAAAGGTCGAACGATAGAATGGATTGTGAATTGATGGTAAATAGTGAAAAACGGAAGCCATCCCGCCCCCCATAGACATAATTTAGTAGTCTGGTATTTATGCTATTTTCGTCACTCGTTTCTGTGTTGGAACGTTTTTTTTTTTAATTTAAACGTTTTTTTTAAAAAAAAATGTTTTAAAAAACTGGAAAGTTTGTTTTATTTTTCAACTTTACTTTCCAGATTTAAAAAACAAGATATGCAGCAGAGAACAACGCGTCAATTTAAAGCCGATATTTTAGCTTTTTTTTCAGACTATACAGGGTTGTGATTAGCCACAGCCGCTTCTCCGTGGTAAGGGACGGTGGAAAGTAGTACGTTTTATAAAACGGAGTACACCGTGCTGTGTTAGATTACGATGGGACATTGAAAACAATACGGCTCCCATTTATTTCCTCAGCAATTTGGATGCTTTGGAGCATCTCGAAAAGAGACACACTTTTAGTTTCGAGAAATGTTCGAAGTGTGCACTGTATATAGGCAAATGTGCCCGAAAATGGACTGCAGGTCCAGTCCTCAGAGGCCTCGAAACGCTTTCTTTGAATAAAATATTCAAGCGTAGTACAGATATTGTAACCAATAGGATGGCACGC
>JAULBU010025521.1:0-17912 GCA_032358235.1 Odonthalia washingtoniensis
GTTCTTCACAGCGCTTCATGTGATACCACCCCTTTCTACTCCAATTTTTGTCTCATCTCCTTTCTCACGTAATTGATCCCTGGTCAATGGTTAGTCAACTGTGAGGTGGTCAGGAGGGCCGATGTAGAAGATGTTCAAATGTCTTGGATAGTTCGCCATACTTCTGCCGATGACTGATTGGAGAGGCATTCAGCAGCGCTGACGTGGCTTGTTAGGTCAACCATATGAAGTACTGGTTTGCATTTTATAAACAGTTGGACGCTATAGTTGAACTTCAAGCTGTCCGTCCCTCCAGTCAGTTTATATCTCCTGGGTTCTCTAGAGTAAACCGCACATGGTTTTCATCCATCGGTTATATTTTGGATGATATGCCTTGTTTCTGGATCCAATGTCCCTCGTTGGCTCGTCTCAGCAATCCTTCTGTTTCGCTTATGGTAGGGTTGCCAAATGATTTATGAATATTCCTGAGGTCAGACTCAGTTTACAAGGCGTATCTCATACCATCGGGGAACCATTCTTGGATTAGAAAATAGTTCACCAATTTTATTTGATGTCTTTTATCTGCAAGGCTGACGTATCGTCCGTGTATGCTGATGTCTAGGTTGTTTATCAAAATATCTGTCATTGATAGTATTGTTGGTGTTGGGGATTCCAACACAACGCAGCCAACATATATTACGAGTTTTAGGTTCTTAAATGGTATTTAGATATTTTCTGAACCTATTGGAACCTGTACATCCCCAATTCCCGTTGTCCCCTTACCAGTTGGTGGGCTCATCGCGTTCTTCAGACCAAATTCTCTACAATATGCTCCATTTTGGTCTAATCATATGATGCTTCTCACATTTCAACATGTATCAAGCCGTATGCCTTTAAAGTCACGGGTTCTGGTGCCAATTAATGACGCATTCATTGCCTCGATGGGAGAATTATTATCATTTCAAGACGATATACCATGGATGAAGGCAAAGTTGCTGAGCTTTTCTTCCAGGTCTTTCATGTCATCCGTCGCAATGTATTCCAGGCTGCTCCCACTTCCTTCATCACTGTCACCATCTTCAGGCCATTATTTCGATCTTATTTTCTTATTTTTAATGACATACAGATTGATACCATTATTAAAAATAATTATAACATGTATACCTTAATAGGAATACATTTATGTGCAATGCATATTGCTCATATTCTATATATCTATCCCATATTGCATCATATTATTCTCATATATAAACCTTGTATACATCATAACATGCAGTATCCACCCACTTTTTCTTCCATTCATTGAATGAATTTGGATTCACCATTCACGATTACATTCAAAACAGGAATGAAACATGTAGTAAACCTGCAATTTTTCATTCAAGAGATGAAAGAAGCAGTCAATGTGACTTCCATTCTAAACTAAATTTATTGTAGAATTTTATGAAGTATTCATTGGCTCTCTCATTCAAAATCTGTAGTTACGTGCCTATATTACATCCAATGAATATTTCAACTATTATAGAATTTTTTGCATGGACCATTCATTCTGTACTGCAAAATTTTTTAATGCTTTACAGTACACGTACACTAAAATTTCCGGTGCTTGAAAGAAATGTTCAATTACACATAAGTGCACTCTTCCGAAACTTGAAATGCGGCCCGGACTATTTCTTTCATTTCTTTTCCACTGTCTATAACTAAATTTGAAGGCCTCATACATAACATTCTACACAATCTGTATGCCCAGGGTTAATGCCTCATACATTTTATCTTCAAATTTCGTGGATTTTTTCTTCAGTTACCATCCGTAATCATTCAACATTTGTAGTTTCGTCTATGTACCCTACACGGACCCCCAAAATTGGCATGGTCTAGTTTATGTTTACTTCACCCAAAAACTGCGCTGTTTGCATGTAGGCATTCATTTCCGGAAACACATGCGTAGAATTTTATATTTTAATGCGTAGTAATCATTCACAGAGCATTGATCAAATGGCCACGGTCCATAAACAAATAGGAAATATCAAGCTCTCGACAATGGAGAATGCAGCTCTTGCGCGTAATAAATTTTAAAGGCAAGCGAAAAACATGAAACGAAAAACAAAGAACGGCAGAAAGGAGGATAGGTAAGGTAAACTCTACAAATCAAACAACTCTCATGCGGTGTTACAATTTCAGTTTCAAAATGCATCTCCAATTCTTTCAATTGCAATTTTGTATACACAAAATAATGGCCATCCACGTTTACCCCCTCCCACTTTACCCAACATTTCGGCCCCATTTTCGCCAATTGTAGATGAATTCAGTGTCAAGTATTCTTGCTCAAATATCTACAGTGATAGGAATGACTAAATTACAACCGAAACGAAAAATGTTGTATCTGACAACTGAGACGCTCAGAGGAGTAAAGTAATGTTCTAATCCATTTATCCCCCGTATGAAGTGGCAGCCTCTATTCATCCGTTCAACCGGAACTATTTCAATTCCAGATCTCTGTGTGTGATAGTTTACGAGCAGGGAAGCAACCTGGGATAGAACACCAAACATACAATCCTCATATGGGTAAATAACTTCAAATAATCGGAGCCGGTTTTATCAAAACGAATGTTCATTTGTTTCTTATGCGCTGTTTACGTATAGTCCGATTATACTTGTCTTTTAATTTCCACCCAGCTCCCTGATTGAGCTTTACTGGGAATAAAATATGACTTCCCTCCCTTCAAATCCAATTCCCGCTATTGAGGCTTCGTCGTCATTACAGTAAATTTCTAGTCGTAGATATGGGTCATATGCAATGTTTATTCCTCTATTATGTCTACTACCAATTAAGGTTATGTTCAAATGGATAATCACACCAAAAATGTCTGTCCAAATTAGCGTAGTTAAACAATGCATGTTTTTAATGACCATCATACTTTACAAGTTGATCATCCTCATCTACTAGTCTGTCGCAGCCAATTTTGGTACAATCAACAAATTCAATTGCATTTTTGAAAGCGTACAAAAATCCCCTCCGATAGTTTCGACAAAAAATCCAGCCATGATATAGTTGATTAAGCATTTTCTCTCAACATTTTTGACCTTACATTTCCCATATGGCTCAGTTCGTTGGACACCATCCCTTTTCATATGTCGTACAGATTCGTAACTGCAGTATGATCTATACCCCTTTCATGCCCTCCTCCCAGCATGCGCTTAAATAAAACTAATGTTTCAAAGTTTTATAGTGACCTGTATCTTGGCCTTTCCTCCCGCAGTTCGTTCTCCCCCTCTGAAAACTGTAATCGATTTTGTCAGTTCCCCTTCGCATAGTCTGAACAATTATTCAAACTCTGCATTGGCCCAGTTAGTAAAATTAAAGCACATATTTGGATCATGTGAATTCCGTTAGGAATTCAAAAATGCGGTCTCCGCCACCCCTCCCCATTGTTCTTTTATAAACAGGCTTAGCGAAATTCGAATTTCCCTTACCAAACATCTCTTCTATTCATGCTTCTCTTCGCTTTCTTCTGTCCCGACATTTTCTGTATCACACTCAATGAAGGTCATTGCAGGCGTAACTTTCATTGAAAGCGGAGACGCGACTGTTTTGAAATGACGAATTCATAGTCGTCGGACGTGGTTGTTCAGTTTCATGGCTTGCATTCCAGGACGAGAGCGGCATGCGAATCGTGAATCTTAACAACGGTGGTTACTTTTTTGTTTCTGAATACTGCTGTATGCAGAATTTTTTTTCTGTTGCAAATAAAAAGACCACTCCAGTACTGTCTAGTGAAGTCCGAAAACAAAATCTTAAAAAATTAAAACAAGACGGTGTTGTTGGAAAATATTAATTACGAGAAGCATGTATCAATGCCGACGACACCAACGACGCATTTATGACAACCCTTCGTGTGACGAGCGGGAAATAGTAAACGCAGAGGAAGCGAGACGCAGAGGAAGCGAGATGCAGAGGAAGCGAGACGCAGATGAAGTGAGACGACGAAGCGAAACGATAAGAAAAGATGACGAGACGGGTGACGAGTGGGAGGAGGAAAGAGCACCGAAGGCGGCGAAAAGTAATAGCCAAAAGCGACAGAAGGGGAGGCGCCGCCAAGCAAAAAGTGGAGGGAGCAACGACGACGACGTTGATGCAGACGAGAGTAAAAGGGAAGGAAAATATACAGGAGACATGACGGTAGAAGGGGAAACTTGACAAAAGGATGACGCGCGAAAAACAGAATGAATTTAACATCATAAGATAAGGAAAAATTGCTGGCACCTCGTACAGTGAAATCACTTACTCTGTAATCCTCAATTCATGTAAAGTGAAATGTTTACCCTGTACTTTACTATTCACGAACAGAAAAGCCAGGTCATACTTACAGTATCAGGATACACATTTATACGTTTCCATTTTTCTCTCTCACAAATCGAATTAGAGTCACATTAGCTAACCAATAGCTAACCATGATTCTAACTTTGGATCAGGTATAAATACTGAATCTCGAAACATAATGATCGAACTTAAATAAAAAGATAGACATAAATTAACGACATTACAGATCATCTGCGAATCATTTTTTCAAAAGGTTTAAATCACCGATCGGAGAAGGGAGACCCAATCCAACCACTTCCCCTACCGCGGGTTAATTATCAACCGTAGAGCAAAAACGACTTGATTGTCGTTTGTAGATCCTTTCCACAGTCGTCGGTGTACTAACACTACTTAGGTCCACCAGTCCGCAAAGATGCCTTACAGTAGCAGTACTGGTGATCAACAAAGCGAAGGTAAGCACGAATTATCGACAAAGGGGAGTGTTTGTATTTTTCCCTCTTTAATTGCATTTCGACGTTCTTTCTTTGATAAAAATAACTTTCTATTACCGATAAAGTTCGACAGTTTAAACTCATATTTCAAAATTATAGAATGACTCAATAGGAAAAAGCAAGAAAAGAGAAGCAGAGATCAGAAAGGATTCAGAAGGCTCAACTTGAAAGTGACAACCAGATAAGATCACTCAGGCAGGAAGGTGGGGATGCAGAATTCCCAGACGGACTAAAAGACGTAATAGCACCAAATAAAAACACAAAGCCACCACCAATTGGGTGGGACAGCTAATCTACGCTTAATCCGAGATTCATCGATGAAGAAGAGGAGAAGGACGTTTCATCTCCAGAAAAAGCATCCAGATGGGGTATCACGACGACTGTGATACTGGAAATTTACAAACCGGTATTAAGGGTGATCAATTTTGATTTGGACGATTCTACGTACAAGACGATGGTGGCGGAGTTTTCCAGCCCCACTGTCATCGGTAACGAAACCGAATGGTATACATACGGAAGGGGAATTGGGAAAGGAAAACTCAATGAAGAAAAGTAGACACATCTTAGACAATCATATTTCGATCAAATAGTATCTCAATTGACCCCGGTTCATACCAACGTGGAGGACGAACGTAACTCCAAAAATCGCCTGCGGCCGATCAACACTCGGCATCAGCGCAATATTAATCCTACGGATTACTAGTTGGCTTCAGTTCACTCAGAAGACCAACGGGAGGTATTAGCATATCTTTAGAGACCCGGGACCGCAAAGATACACCGTAGTATCAGTGACACGACTCGACTGCGCGAAAGCAGTGAACGTACGCAATGACTAACTAGAATAATCACTGGCAATAAAACCCCTCTAATTGCATATCCGAACATCCTTGTTGCATTAAATTTAACCAGTAAAGATAGCCCGTTTCCTGACATATTCGACATGCATCATTTAAAACTACGGACTCAGAAGAAGGACATGGTTTTCCAGTAAACGAAAGTTCAAGGGCACAAGCCATTGGTGTAAAAAGATTGGTCACATCTATATATTGACTGTTATCTTAAGAAACGGGGAGACGCACGGATTCTTGGGAAGGTACCTAAAGCAAAAACTGAAGCAGACATTGTTGTGGAAGGAAATTTCGCACATGGATAGTAGATAGTGATGCATCTCATCACTATACGGACAAAACATTTAATTTACACAGTGAGACAAAGATGTCATCTGGATCCATATCTACTGCTTGATCTGAACGCTTAATCATAAAGCCTAAAGCCAAGCATGCGAGATTTGGAACAGTAACATTTGTACCATCAATCGGCCATAGTCTGTTTTCAGTAGGGCAACCGCAAGACCCACAAGTGAAGGTGACATTTAATAATATCAGATATATTATTATGCGAGGAAGAAAAGATATTTCTGAAGCAATCAATGGTAATGGCAACCTGTACCGGACAGCAGGAGAAGCTGTATTAAAAACGATTATTGCTTACGTTGAGATGGAAGTCCACAAATCTCCGAAAGAGAGTATTAGTGGGACATATGATTCGGGCTTGGACGAGGGGTATGATGTCTCGCATCCAATGAAGGACTGGTATCATAGATTGGGTCACTTATCTGCAAGTGGAATCCGGCACCTGGTCAGACTTTGTAAGCTTACTATACCAAGAGAAGACTTGAATCGGCTACTGAACTGTATTAGGTGTGGGCAGGGTAAATCACATACACGTGGATACAGATACAGTACAGTAATCGGCGGGACAAGACGAAAATTAGGACACATCCACCTTGAGAATTAGTAAATTCCGACATTTGTGGTCCATTTTCTGTACAATGTGTAATGGGATAACTGTACTTTCAAATTTACATTGATGACTATCCACGGCTTACAGTGACGTTTTTAATGAAATCAAAAACGCAAACCTTACAAAATGGGGAAAATTATTCATCTTTCATGAAATCTCGCGGCTATGACATTCAAACGTTGTGAACAGATCAGGGAACCGAATACTTATCAGGCGCAATTCAAGACTTCTTGAAATTGAGGGGAATCACACATGCACCAACGGCAATGGCTGCTCATTCAAAAATGCATGTGGCAGAAAGGATGAACAGAACACATACGGAGATGGATCGGACTATGATTATAGACGCTGGTCTATGGAACGAGTGGTAGGGACACGCGATAATGTATGCCACAACTATACGTAATCAATGTTCAGCATCTACCTTCCAGAACAGGGAGACTCCTTTCGAGAGATTCTTCAACAGAGAAGCCGATCTCCGGATCTGCAAACCATTCGGCTGCACTGCGATGATCTACAATTCGCTCCAAAGCCGAACGAAATTAGACACCACGGCATAGATCGATATTTTTTAGAAATCTCAGAAGGGGTACTTCGTTACAAGGTGTATTACAAGTCACTAAAACCAATGTGCATGTTCGGGATGTGACTCTCACCGAGGATAGAGATGAAAGATTGTTTCTCAGAAAAGCGGCAGTTGTCGATCTTAATGACAAAAATACTGTATCATTAAATCCACATCTGGATAGTAGGTTGATAAGAGATCAGCCAAGGAAACGAAAAGAAAATAAGGCTTTTTAGAAAAAATGTCACACCATCACCAACAAATGTAAGTGGAGACATTCAAGGCAAAAAGATTGATATAGAGGCTCGACCTGTACTGAATACGAACAACATCATCGAGGATGGTAAAGGCAAAGGGGGTTCCGAAAATCTTATAATCCGCAAACAGAGGAGCCTACATCTAGGATCTAATAATTAGTTAAAGAAAGCTGATGCTGAGATTATTTACGAAGTCAGTCAGGAATCTAGTCATAAACTACAAAAGGGTATCAACAGGGGTAGGGCTACTCTAGAAGAAGCTGCGTTAGCAGCAAATGGTTTCGCCGCAAATGTTTAAACACCTAATTCATATGGTGAGACCATGGAAGACCCCGACCATGTGGCCAATTGGTGTGATGGTAAAATAAAGGCGATTAAAAGACTAAGAGCATACGAACTCGTGGCCACTCTAGCGGACCGTAAACACATAGAGTCAAGTTGGTGTTCAAAGTCAAGGAGGATGAGAGCAGTAAAATTGCAAAATATATGACACGGTGGCTGATTAAGGTTTATATGCAGACATATGGTGTCGATTACAACACGACACAAGCACCTATAACTCTCCTTTCCACGCTGTGGGTGTTGATCTCACTTTCTGTAGAGCTTAAGCAGAAAATTCATCGAATGGATGGGAGCATTGCGTTTTTAAACGCCATACTGAATGAATAAATCTATGTTAGACTGCACCAGAATCACTAGCCTTTAGTGTCAAAAGAGAAGTCAATCTGACTCCTTAAGGCACTTTACGGATTAAAACAGGTACCTTGTAAATGGAATCATCCATTGGATTATTTTCAAAAAATAGTGCGGCATGTCAGCAACAGATGCTGATAAACGTTTTTATGTCTGGTATAATAAGGACAAACTAGAACTCGTAATCATTATTTACATTGACAATATTCTTCTGATGCGTGAGAACAATTATATGCTGAGAAATCGAAGGAAGCCTTGAAAAGAATGTTTAAAATGTCAAATATGTGGAAGCTTTAATGGTTTTTTGGGATGAACATAATTGATACACCAGCAGAATTTTTCATTACTCAAAAATCGTACGTCTAAACGATTCTGGAACGTTTTAAAATGGTAGACTGCAAATTGAAATCAATACCACTAGCAGTAAGTAGAGCTGTTAAAAAGTTGGAATTTCCTTCTGAGAAAGATGTCAAGAGAAACTATCCGTATCGAAAATTGGTCAATTGTTTACTCTATCTAATTGTTTGCTCAAGACCGGATATTTCTCATGCAATCGAGGCGTTGTCACGATTCGTCCCCAATGCAACATAATTGGAATTCTCTAAAAGAGGTGTTTCAATTCCTAAAATGGAAGGAGTGTGTCGAGATATTTTATATAAGTTCTGTTTGATGACAACCCATGTCTATATGATTACATCTTTGTCAGATGATTTAATGACAAGGCATTCCACCACAGGTATATTATCATATGTAGGTGTTCATCTAATCTATTGGGGCTTAAATAAGCAGGTAATCATTAGCCACAGCACTGTCAAGTCAGAGTACGTAGCGGCTTACTCGGCAACTAGAATGATTGTGTTGTTGAGAAGCTTTTTCAAAAGTCGAAATGAGGAACAGACTGAACCTACGGTGATACATAAGGATAATATTGTATATATGTCACTGCATAAAGGATAGGGTGAATTCTTCACCTCTAAACACAACGGTTTACGTTACCATTAAGTACGGGAGAAAGTAGATAATGGTGAGATAAAATTGGCGTACACACCTACCGAAGGCCAATTGGCAGATCTTTTTACCAAGCCACTTGCAGTGAATGATTTCGAGTTTCTGTTGAAACAGGTGGTGAGTGACTCAGTCATGCAAGCTTACCGAATTGATTAATTGCTTTTTAGTTAGTTACTGGATTGGTATTTGTGAAGTAGTGGAAAGTTTGAAAGTGCAGGTTTCATATTTTATCCGTAGAATGATTTTAAGATTGAATTATGGTTCTATATTTTTATTCTTAGTATTATTTAATATGGTTTGTTGTGTGATGTTGAAATTGGAGAATGTCTTCATTCTCGAGATTACTTTATTAAATGTGATGCTTTGACGTCAGTGATGTAAACGCAATACAAATTGAGTATCGGGTGATGATGAGGAGCAGGAGGGTTGTTGGAAATAATAAGCGAGTAACGGGGTAACTGCTTAACTGTATTTGCCATGTCAGTAACATTACTGTACTGTAGTACAATATCATTACAGTGAATGACAATGTTGGTCGTCATCATGACTGGGCGTCTTCATATTCAGTGGAATAAGCACTTACTTTTGTCGCTGCCTTTTTAAGAGGCCTGTCATGTAAATGTAAAAATGAATGATGAAGAAATGTTGGCATGTGATGTGCAACTTTTACAAGCTTAGCACATTCATAATAAAAAAACTCGCATATAATAAAAATTATCGGCGAGATACATATTGTGTTGCGATGTAAACGGTTGCAGTTAATGAGGGCGGTGACGTGTACGAGGAGGAGGAGCAAGAGGTGCAGGAAGGAGTCGGTGAATCAAGTTTATATGAGTGTGAATTGTAGGAATAGGGAAGGGTCTATAAAGAGAAGGAGAATTAGTGTTTCATTTCGCACATGGCAACGTTTCGTTGTTGTTGACTGGCCTTACACCGGTTGTCGGCGGGGGGTGGTGAGTGAAGGAAGGTGATGCCGTGAGCCATACGGAAAGTTTGGGTGTATGAGGGAGCGAGCGAGAGTAGCGAGCAGCGGGTGTGCGACGTAAAGGACATGCGTGACAATGCAAAAAGTGTTGGGCGAACTAAATGGCGGACTACACTGTAAATAGATGCGCGACGACAGGTTAGCAGTGGAAGACTTGTAGAAAACAGTACTGAGTATATATACGGACGATGTTCGGCGTTCGTTATAAATGTATTTTTTTTTTACGCGTGTGATTTATAATAGAATAAAATGACACACGTAAAAGAATAAAAAAAAAAAAAAAAAATAGATATTTGCTATTATATTATGTATTTTTTAATCAATAACAACCAAATACGTAATGATAAGTAAAAGTTACAAGTAATATACTATTTATTAGCTATCGTGGAAGCATTTTAGGTGAGGGAATTAAATTTCAATCGTGGCGAGCGGAGTGGAGTGGAGTGTCGAGATTTTTTTCTTTTCTATTCTTTTGATAGCCGTTGTTTGTTCTTTAAAAAAGCCCCAAAATTTTAATCAATTTTTAAAACTTTTTTCGGGCATGCTTCGACTAACCACACATCCATTCCATTCCACGACTCTTTTTAAGGGAAAAGCTTTAGGTCGGGCTTTGTGAAGCGGGCGGCACGGTGTTTATCTTTTGCATTACATCTTAAAAAAGTGATAACGTTGTACATGAGCATCATTTTGCTTTTGTTTTTGGTTTTGGTAGTGGTGGTGGTAGGGCGTTTAGCGGAGGTTGCAAATGGAAAAAAGAAAATCAATAAAAAAAAAAAAGCTTAAAAACCGCTTAACCCCACAATGAAATGATTGTTGCTTTTTTAGTAGATACGGTTGTTAGAAGAGCGTCTTCGCGACGATGACGATGCGCGTCTGCCTCCATGGTCATGCAGCCTATGGTCAACAAACTGGTAATCTTCGTAACTTGCATTACGTCGATGTTGTGGGATGCGTGACGTCCCGTTCCTACTACTGCTGTTTCTTCTTTGATTGGAAGAGTCGAGTTGTGCTCTTAAAGCATCCGTCACGATAAATGGTTGTCTCGGCAAACCTCCAGAATTATTACGTGCATGAGTTTGCCACTCATCACCATCGACATCATGATTGAATAATCTATGACGATTTGAATTTGAATTAGAGAATGACATACCACCACTATTACGTTGTCTTTGTCTTCGTCCTTGTCGTTGTTGTTGTCCATGTCGTAATCGATCATCGTTGATATGAACATCGGATGAGTCTGATGGTGGCGCAGATAATCTACGATGTTGTTGACCATCTATGAAGGAGACGCGACGACGAGAGGATGATCGTGAACGAGGTGAACGTAAAATTCCCGATGGAGGAGTTGCATGTTGTAACATACGCATGTCCTCGTGAGATGCGAAATGTGTGCTGTGACGAGATGATTGCCGAAGTAGTGCGTTGTGAGATTGAGACGTTGGCAAGTGTCCATGTCGAGAATGAGAGCGGGAACGGGAACCGGAACGGGAGACGCGACGAGGCGGTGAGGGCGATTGACGACGTGGACGGTGAACGCCGGGCGGTGGCGGCGGAGGCACGCCCATATATCTAGTGGGCATGAACATTGTAGCAATGGATTTTTGGTTGAGTTTCGGTTTGGTGTGGAGTTGTCTGTTGTCGGTAAGTTTGTGGGGTGGGAGGAGAAGAGGGAGGGAGGAGAATAAGAGGAAAGAGCAGAGAGAGAGGAAAGGATTTATAGATAAAGAGAAAGAATTGTTTTGTTGAATCGGTATGTATGGCAGGTCGTGGCTAGCCTGTGCGCGGCGTTGTTTGTGGCGTTTGTTTGCCTTTTTGGTTTTGGTATGAACAATGAGATATTAGGAAGCTTACAGTACCAATTATACTGAATGAACAATGTATGCGGCATTGCTGGACATAGGATGGAGGGACCGCCTGAATGTTTAGAATTGCGGACGCGTGTACTTAAATACACTGTAAAGAAACCACGTGGCACGAAGCGTGTACGTCTTTCATTGCCAGTCGCATACTGAGTATCAAAGTGTTTTGCGATGATGTGTAAGCGGCGGAGCACACGTGTGCGGCATTTCATTCAGACATCAACCAATCGTCAACCTACCACGTCCTGCAGCCTCAACCATTCGTAAATTTTACAAACCCCTTCTCGACCGTAAACGTTATTCTTTTGCTTTTTGTAAAAAACTTGTGACATTTTACAGTTTACTTTTCGTATGCACCCACGCAGAAGCGGTGCGAAACGCGAAGCCACTTGCAGTATTTGCAAGTGTGCGAATAAAATATATTATATTGTACACCCGACTGTACAGCGCAGCTCACGAATGGTCGCAATATATATATATATATATATATATGGGTATATATTGTATATAATATTGTTGAAACCATGCAACACTATGCTTACAATAATCCTCTAAGCCCGAAAGGCCAGCGCATATAACTTGGCAACGTTAAGTTGCGCACGTAAACATGTGACGTACTCGCCATTTTCTGAAAGCTGGCCAATATTTTGTTTCAAATGTTCCGCTCACCAATAACAATATTGGCGGGAACAGATCTATTAAACAATTCGTCACCGACAATTGCACAACAAAAAAGACAGTGTAATTGAAAAATGTCCACTTCGCGTTGTAAACAAATTCGTTACATTAGGAAGTAAACATGATCACTATGTCACTCCATGTAACCAAACACTCACCACGTCGAGGTGACCATGAAATTTTGTCCAACCAATACCAATTAGGAGTTACGCAGAGCGACGAAATGAGCGGTACTGTACGTCCACTTTTATACTCGCTTACACTCTAGATAAAGCCCGTTATTAAGGAATGTGTCCTCTGTACCGCTGTATTAGTGCATACCACATCATGAAACCCAGTCTTCAACTTGAATTCAAGCAACGAGGTATATCTGTGCATACCATAAGTACCGAAATACATTGCGCATTGAGATTCGACAAAACTTCGAATAAAATGAACTCATGCCCGTTTCCAAAAGTATATACCCCATGTTATTGATACCTGTCAATAGTGTTGAGCTACCGAAAACGAAACAGCAGACAATTACGTTGGAAAAAGGTGTGGAAGCCGACTTTCTGGTCACTTTGGATGTAATGAAATCTCGTTTTTTGGAAAAAAGCTTATATATTTTCACATTTGAAAGGAGAAGTTGTAACTATTTCACTATATATAGAATACGAAAACCGAAAATGGTAGGTACTATTAACTAGAAAAATCATACCTTCTTGTTTTATCATTTTATTGTATTGGAAGTAGGACATAATTGAAATCGCTGTACTTATTACTTATTGTAGTATTACCCTCGAGGAGTGATTGGGTGAAAGTTGAATTTCTAGTATTAAAAGAGTGGTTAATAACAAGACCTGGGAGGAATTGGTAATAAAAGAGGCATAAGGCATAAGTGAGGCAATGCCAACTACTGCTATGTTTGAGAATAAAAGAGTGGGTGGTTAATGTTTAAGAGGTGTTTTTGAAAACATTAATGGTAAAATATTGTACTCAGAAAAATGAATGGATGACATCCTGAAGAATTCGTTTGTACTTCAAGCAGGTTAAGTTAGCCTCTTCATGTTCATTTTTTTCCTGGATATTGATCCCGTAGCTGTGAAAGTTCCATAGATTTTGAATAAAAATATGGTGGCAGGCAGGAAGGTGAATTTGCTATGTAGTTTTCAAAAGTGGCACATACCTACAACCCCCTGGGTATACAATAATCGGTGGCAGCGCGTTTGTTAAAAAGAACGCCACTAATAGAAAACCCTACGCGGTAGAAAGAAGAAAAAGGTGTGGGAAGTAGCCAACCCAGAACAAATGGCTTATATATAGGTGCTACTATAGCGCATCATGTAGGAAGAGGTACAAAGAGCGGAGTGTGATGTACATGCTAGAAGCAGAAAATTATATAATCTTATGTGTCTTCTATGGGATTATTCAGAACGAAGACTCTGCTTACAATTTGTTTCCACATTTTAACATCTATAATGGTGCAGGTAGGGCTAAAAAGATCAAAATAACACAAAAAATGCAACATGGATTATACTGAAACATTCATGGAACTCGAGATAAGACTTTTTGAACAATTGTTGATTGTAAACACACCACAGTACACATAAGTAATGATAGGAGGAATTTTCATTGTCGTGATAGTGGCCGGTGGTTTACCCAATTCCTATGAAAATATATTCCTGAATTAATTCCGTGTAACATCCAAAGCGATATCGATGAGATTATTTACTGGTGCATCCTTCAAATACTACTTTCAAACTTGTGTATCCTAAGGAATGGACGGAACTAATGGATTAGGAGGAAAGAGCTGAAAACATCGACCAACTTCGCTACGTTAATGTTCATCAATCCGATGTCGTCCAAAATACCGTCACTAACCAAGTATTGCTTGTCTAGCAATCATTCGCAGTAAAGAATATGATTTATAGCTTGCTCACCGACTGACGTAATTAAAGATATCCTACTAAGAACCATATTTCTGGTTGAAATATCATTACCCTATCCATACACTACCTCCCCATGATTAATTAATTTCATTATCATTTCGTCCTCTTCTCCGTCTTGCGGATCATACCCCCCACAGTCCATGTTACCGTCACAAAGCACTAAAGACGCCCATTTTGCTTTAATTGGCGACTAGAAGTGCTTTGAAGGGTTTACTAGAGGCGCAAAACAGGGATTAACTGTATCCTTTTTACTGTTGACAAGATTGACGAACCTTGTTTCAGAGAGTCAACATTGAGGTATGGAAGTTTGTTTACTGTTGAAAAGTCTGTAGATGTTTCTTTGAAAACATTCCAGTTGTTGGTACCGATGGGCTGAACACCCTCCAATCGATCCAGAAGTGAATCAATGTCCTCATAGATGTAGTTAGATTCCCCTCGACTAATATATCTACCTCTACCTCTAATCTATGAGTGAGCAGCTCCTGCGTAGTTAGTCACCGTAGAATCGTATGTTTTTGTAAATTTCCCCGCTTTTTCAGCGATGAAGTAGGCGATAAGGCCCCAATTTTGGTAACAGTTATGGTCTGTGTAGGTTTCGTTGTGTTGTCGTTCTGATTGAAAAACCACATGTATTATTTACAAGGTTGTACAGTGGTATTTACTGGATGTTTCATTACCTCTTAAAAATGTTCAATTCAAGTGGTACAGTGATGGTTTATTCAGTTTGTTTCCTGGATGCAATTTTAAGCTTATAAAAATTTAAAACTATAGCAGCGGACCATTCTTATATCAACATTATACTTAATTAGACGTTCCATTGGCCGATAAAAAGCCACCGCTCAACTTGTAGAAATGCCGTTTTCTGAAATAATTGACATTATCCTTAGAATGAAAATAATGTCATTACTAATGACCTATAATTTTTTTTGTAAATCATAGAAATCCATTGTAGGTACGTAGTTGGAAGTAGAAACTAAATTGAAGTCTGCGCAGCACTTAGAAAATGTTTTGAAATATAAATCATTGATATACTTGTGCCCAATGTAGTGCACGTTTCATTAGATATCAATTTTGGTGGGCTGTGATTGGTCGGATTATATAATAGGATTTTTTAGAGATTATTTTGTGCCAGCTCCCACTCGAGTGTTTTACATTTTTTATATTATAACCTGTAAGACGGAGAGTAGGAGGGAAAAAATAAACAAGACAAGTCAGGTCACCTTTTGACCTTTAGGTCTATTTATTTTATTTTTGTTTTTCCCCTGTGTTCAAAAAGCGCGCGAACTACACGCCAACATGGTACTCTCGTGGAGAGTCGATTAAATTCGACTGTTTTCTGGAGACTCCGATGTTAGGCGTTTCTTTTTCTACTTCGAAAATGTCGTTCTGCGAGGCAAAACCGACGAGGAGAAATCCTTCGAGTTGGTTGCTTACCTCGATGGCACCGCCTTCGATTTCTTCTACAAAAACGTTTCAGCCGATGGGATGCTGAAGCCGGAAGCTTCGGAATTCTCACGCGTTAACGAATCTCTCGTCGACCACTTTGGTGATAGCGAGGATGCCCAAGGCCTTATCAGGAATGCGATGGCTGCACGACTTCGTGTAGATGACTTAATCGTATTCTTACGTGAAATGGGCAGTGCCTTAGAGAAGGCCAAGTTTAACGATGAAGCGAAGTTTGGGTCCTGGATTCCCTCGTTGTGAAGGCAGCGCCATACAGTGTAATTATAGGTGTTCACCTATGAGAAGCCTCCGAAGCAAGTTGGATTATGGTGAGTATGTTGCTCGCTTCAAGATTGGAGAGAAGAATGTCACGTTGCCCATGGGGCCCGACATAGGCAAGTAACGTATTGTTGAGAGCGGAACGGATAGTGAAGACTTCACTTCCGATACCGACATAGTACCAGAGTATTCCTCGGAAGAAGAAGAAGAGGATCAAGAGGGACCATTCGTTCTCACAATTAGGAACAATGATGGTCAACCATTCAATGATGGCAACTCAAAACGAGAGCACAACTTGGAACTCTTACGTGAGATGTTGGCTCATTTGTCGGATGCATACTCCGGGAGAATCTTTTCCTCCCTAAAGGAGCCGATATCGCCGCATGGACCCTGGACGACCTTCGACCAGCAGATGTGCCCCTCAAACACTCGTTCGAGTTAGTAGATACGGAGCCCATCCATATACCGTCTCGTCGTATGTCCCCGAGTCATAATGATATCGTTCGCAAGGAACTGGATAAGATGCTGGACGCTGAGGTAATTACACCAAAGATATCCCCGTGGGCATTTCCCTCAGTAATAGAAGCGAATAAGGATGGCAAGATGAGATTCTGTGTGGACTATCGTGCGTTGAATCAGAAGATGAAGGCTGATAGTTGGTCCCTACAAAATATCCAGGAGATATTAGATGCTGTGGAGGGCAGCGTAGTGTTCTCAAAACTGGATTTTTTTCCAGGCTATTGACAAGTACCGATGTCAGAAACTTGCAAAGAGAATAATACTTTTGTTTGCTGGTTTGGAACTTTCCTATTTGAGGTCATGCCGTTTGGCATCATGAATTCCCCGTCTATCTTCCAGCCGATTATGAACATCATATTCTCTGGTATTCCGTTTGTGTGGGTTTACCTCGATGATGTCAAGGTGTTCCCGAAGTCAGAAGAAGAACATTTCGATCATCTCCTACAAGTATTTAGGTTGATAGAAAAACTTGGTCAAAGATTGAAGATCTCAAAGTGTTCGTTCCTTCAACCCAAGGTTGAGAATCTTGGATATGTCATGAATTCAGTGGGAGTTTCTGTTGACCTTTAGAAGATCGGATCCATCCACATAGTCCATATTCAGACTACAACGACGGAGTTACGTACTATTCTTGGACTAGCGGGATATTATCGCCGTTTAGTCAAGCGTTTCGCAGATACGTGTGCTGCCCTGCATGCGTAAACTTCTGGAAAAGCCCCCATTAAATAGAACACCGAGATGTACATCGCCTTTCAGAACATCAAAGTGGCGCTCACCTCATCTTTGGTTCTGCCTTTACCTGACTTTGAATAGCATGTTATCGTGGAAACTGATGCATCGTCAGCTGCAGTTGGGGCTGTCATGTCCCAGAAAAACGACGACGGCCATGTTAATCCTATTGAGTTCGCTAGCAGGACTATAAATAATAGTGACCGCAACTATAGCACCTGCGAAAGAGAAGCTCTGGCAGTCATATTAGGTCTAAAGAAATTTAGACTTTATCTACTTTCATCTATACCGCTAATCCTCATCACAGATCATCAAACGTTGCGTTATGCGTTCTCCGAGAAGGATGTTCATGGACTTCTTGCTCGTTGG
>JAULBU010025532.1:3860-17906 GCA_032358235.1 Odonthalia washingtoniensis
TTCTCATCTCCGTGCATTAACTTACGTGGAATGGTAATTCTGTGATCTTTACCCACGAGCATGCATACTAGATACAAAGTCATGTGTCACACCGGACAAATTGACCCCACTTTTAGGAACTTGTAATCGCAACTGCTACGAAATGAATGACATTAAAAATGACACCATTATTGCTGATCCTATTGCAAAATACATGCGTCACGATCTCCTTCCAAACTAACCGATTACATACAAGTCACCACTACTGGAACCCCATAATAATCAACATATAATAATTCATACTCCAACTATATCTGACCCCGAAACATTACGCAAACCATCAAAACAACGTGCCACTGCCAACCATATTATACAATCCATATTAACATCACTATCAGCACATATCTGCACACCAACAAAAGATGACATACCATATTCACTTCACTCAGCTTTCAATCACGCCAAGTTTGATAATCTACGTGTGATCATAACCAGTGGCCTATACCCCGCTTTATCCACAATTCATCTGAAACCAGATACCACCATCACCTGTTCGTCATGTGCTGATGGTCAGAATTCAACCTCTCCCCAACTACATTCACCAACACTTACCAATACGATAGGAGAAACCATATACAGTGACACTATTGGTCCCATCCACCCCCTCCTGCCCGCCACCACAATCACATACTTACGTTTGTTGCTGTCGATTCTTGCTTTGTGATTTATACACCCATAAAATCACCTGCAAATCTACAACAAATCATCCAGCAACTCTCAATTACATGAGACACATACACGGCAGGTACCCCCCGTTTCCACTCAGATAATGCGCGCAAATACTTGTCTACTGTAGTCTATTCCTTTTTATAGACCAATGGAATACTGCAAGCAACAATAACGCCACATCATCCACAATCCAATTCATTGGATGAAAGGATAAACCGCACCATAATTAATGCAGCATGCTGTGACCTTTCCAGCTGTAAGCTACCCAAAACTTTTGGGACTTTGCCGTCATTGGTGCAACATACATATATAATTGTATGCCACACATCAAATCAAAAATCCCTCCAATCAGATTATGGGACAAACACTGTAATCTCCCTTTATTCTTTATGCCATTTGGCGCTATTGGTACAATATCTGACACCAAACTATCTAAGACCAAGCTTCAACCATGTAGCAGACCTGCTCGTTTTCTTCACAATGTCACCCACAACCAATTTAAGGTAGGGTTCAAAAACACATCCCAGATCGGACTGTGTAGAACATCCGACTTTCGCCCCTACCATCCCTCCTTCGACAGTGCCATAATACATCCCTCCGCATTCCGTCTGTATCTTTCATTGTAGAAAAGTGCCGAAACATTTTTGTTTCTCGGTTACCGAAAACGCCCGAAAAATAAAGTAAAATTTTGGTATATTTCGAGACTGTTTTCAGGCAGTGTGTCAATGTTTTTTCATTCATTTCCGAAAATTTTAATGATTACTACACTGTTAAATTAGTAGCATAATATGATCTAAAACGACCAAGAAATATACTAAATATTACATTCATTTTCCTCTTTTATTATTTTTGATAAAATTGAAAACTTATTTTTTGTCCAAAAACATTTCGGGATTTTCGAGCACCGGGTCTCGAAGTTACTCGAAATGGGTTTGGACGAATACCAAAAAATTTTGATCATGTCTGCAAATTTTTCATAAAAATATCAAAAAACTCTACAAAAAATACCTGTTGTTCCATTTCGGTGACCACATTCTTGGTTTTGAAGAACGCAGATGAAACTCTTTTCAAGTCAGCGAAACCTTTGCATAGACCTCATATCCTCTGCGACCAATGTAACCTTGAACTCTCTTACACCACATGATATTAATAACTTGGACAATGCTGAAACGCCATGAGAGTTGGAATGGAAAAATGTTCCTCTGGTTTGAGCGATAGAACCCGTGAGTGCACAATGCGGGTTGTTCGAAGAAAAACGGTTCGAAGATGACTCTTTGAAGAAAACATGGTATCTATGACTTTCGAGATGAGACATGAATGTCAATCGCGGGGCATCGACTACGAAAGTTATATTCCCTGATTTTCCTTTGTTCAAGTTACCCGATGAACGACGATCCTACCCGCGGTAATAACGACTAACGAATTCATGACATGACACGAATAGAGTATCATTTGGTCGAATAGTCCCCTGTAGAGCATGTATCTAATCCTGCAGGTTTTTGGTGTGAGGATAATGTAGAGAGGTAATCGTAGAATCAATGCATCTACTTTCAAAATTAGGGACTGTTGTTGGTGCCCTCGAAATTTGTAGAAATTTTCGATATGACTCCAAATATTCCCGAGGATTGGCAGAGTCCGTATCTGCCCATTTGACTCCGTTTTCAGTAGCTGCGAACGCAGGTAGAACAACTGGAGTTACTGGAATCAATCGCCTTTCTAGTTTTCTAGGAGGGCCGGAATGACCTGCAGTACGGATTGAAACATACTTGAAACCGTCCTCAATCATCCCCTCATCATTGCCTTCAGGGGTTCTGAGCCTAGTTAGACTAGGACAATTCGTTATTGACGGATTTCGTACAACTCATACCATCTCAGAGAAATATTTAATTGGCGAGTCGGATTCTTTGAGAACCCCACCTTTCTGAACAACTAACTATTCATCTGACATAGAATTATTTACCAATTGAGAAACTATTCTATCCACATTTCTCTCTTCATGATCAATGGATCGATAACCTGTAGCATCATTTAAGCTTGTAAGAACAGAGCCAATTGATGTCCGACGTTGTGAAAACTGAAATCAAACCTACTTTGGCCGAGAATTTAAAAAACTTCTGTTGGTGGTTAAACCTTGCCAACTTGACTTTTGGTGTGAATATCCTGGACTGTGTGATCTTTGGAAATTTGGCATCATGGCAAGGACTGTTAATAATAACGGTGGCATATTGCTCTGAGGGGGCGGAGAGCAGAATTTACTGGCTCCAAGATCAAACTTGTCACGTTCATGACGGCCACCAGGGTGAAGTAACGGTAAAGAAAAGGAAGTCTTTCGTATATATGGTGCTACTCTTCCAATCATTAGAAATGTGCGAGCCGCGACATCATCTTGAATAGAAAGTAAAATTGTTCCAAATTCCGCATTCAAGAGGTAACCCTCTAGATGAGATGAATGAGTTGAGCCAACTCCATTCGTTTTACCACTTTTGCAGGATGGACCATCTGAACGAACAATCTCCTGATCACCAAGAGTAAGTGGCATGTCTTGCATAGTTACTTCCATAGAGTGAATCATCATTTGAGTAGGGATTTTAGATATTTTTCGAAGGATTGATATGCCTGGTACTGTGAATTACGATAGTGAAACACCATCGGTGAGCGTGGTTTCACTGCGATTTCCGTCGCTAAATTCGAGAGCCCTAACGAAAACGTTGTGAGCAAAATCCTGGTCCTACACTAGTACTTCATCCATTGAAAGGACATGACTGTTTCGCATAACATAGTAAATTGAGAGTCAGAAACCTCTGAGAGAGAATCCATCTCGCCGATGACAGCACGGATCATCAACATGTATATGGAAGTACCTTGCCCTTTAAATCGAAGGCACCTTCAAACCGAATCATTTCAATATTGCCAGGAGAGATTTCATCATTTTGCTTAGCGACGGGTTTCAAATTTGAGAGATGAGTCAAAACTTTCCATAATCATCCCACGCGCACCATTATTAACAATGACATACCCGCCCCACTTTCAAGAAAATAATTACTACAGTATCCCGATCACAATCAATGGTCTATAGCCCACGACCACGATATTTCCCAACTCAACACCTATAATTTCGTACTCTGGATGCCCGACAATTAAATATCAACCGATGGAACAATAATAAAACGCAAAACAAGATGTGCTCTGCGAGGGGACCTCATAAAATTACATGAACATTATAATCCTTCTCAAACTGCAGCTTATTCTGTGGACAAAGCTTCATCTCGCTTTATCTTTGCACATGCACGACAACACGAACAGCCTCTCCGTTATTTCTACATCACATCAGCCTTTACTCATGAAACTTATGGACATAATAAGACCGTTTTCGTTGAACAACTACCACTTTCAGATGGCAATCTTGCCTTCCCCAACTGTAATTACAGTAACTTTAACCTAAAACTATACGGGTCAAAATCCGCTTGCAACATGTTCCTAAGTGGACTCCACGTACATTTAGACAAATCCAATTTTTACAATCTCAAGCCGATCCTTGCATCTACAACAAACCAACGACTAACGGAAAAATAATCATCTGCATAACACTAGACAATTTTTCAATCACGGCTCCTTCCAAACAAGAAATAACCAACTTTCTCAACCACTTACAAAATAAATATACAACAAAAGACCTTGGTCTTCCCACCGCCTATCTATGTTGGACAATTGACTACAAACTCAATGGCGATATATCCTTATCTCAACCAACTGTAATAAACAAATTGGCAACTAAACTGAATCTCCAAATATGCATCCCCAGAAAGACGCCACTACCATATAAACCTTCATGTGATGAAGATAGTGACGATACTACATTAGTTGATAACACCAAAGACTTATGTGTGTCGTACATAAGAGATGTACGTTACCTTGCCAATGACACTCGTTTCGACTTCGCCTTCGCCGTCAGTAAATTGACCAAATTTGTAACTCGGCAGACAAATACTCACCTCACTCTACTCAGCCATTTATTTCGATACCTAAATGTAACAAATATATACGGAATCACTTTTCGAAAAGACAAACATAGACGGATCCTATAAAGATATACGGATTCGGACTACGACGAGTACCAAGATAGAAGATCTATATCAGCAGCCATCCATATCTCATATGGCACTCCAATAATTCGATCGTCACACAAGCAGCAGACCATTGCTCTCAGTACCTGTAAAGCTGAGTTTTTTTCAGCTTCACAGGCTCTCCAAGATACAAAATGGTTAAAGCGACTTATCTCCGAAATATCCAACATCAAGCTTTCACCAACTCCATTCTACACCGACAACAATGATGGTATTTATATTTCTGGTCACAAAGTCAAAACATGCCGTAGGAAACACATCGATGTGAAATTTCACTATCTTCAACTTTCCATCCATACTTAAATCATGGATATGAAACAGGTTTCCAGTACCGACAACGTTGCAGATGTCTTAACAAAATCTTTTTCCCCTCAATCTCAGAACCATATACTGCCTCTCATCAACGAAGATGGTCAAAATGATCCAAAAAAAGAGGGAGTGTACGACTCTCCTCGAAAATTATGACCCAAATTTCTCACACAGTCCCTCTTTTTCATTTTCTTTTGCTCATCCTTCTTCAATTTCTCATTCACTATGATTTCATTATTTGCCGTGTAGGAATTTCCTCCCGTATCTACACGTACGAGTGCATCACTACACACTGACACGTTTCACTGCAGGTTTCCTAAAATACTTTATCTTGAAATATAGCATTCTGATGAGAAGAACTTAGAACGCAACAAGTTCCTTCTCATCAGATCGGAACACCACATATTCCATCACATAGCTGGCTTGAACAGTGCATCCAGAAGTGCACACAGTATTCACTTCCCATCTGTAATCACACTTTTCGAAGGCTACAAAAACTGAATCACCCAAGTGCTGCAGTGACACAGATATGTTTTTCATTGGCTCACATAACTCCAAAATTGTGAAATGGGACTTTTAATTGAAAAAGAACAATTCTAGGATATGATTAAGGGTGCAGAAAAATCAAGATTCTTTTCTCAATTGCACTAATCCCCCAACACACCACTATACACAGGAAAGAAACTTCTTAATCCTACCATAGCACGCCCTAAGTGTGAAAGTGGCCTACACTATTTTAGTGCGTGCAAGGGAGATTTATGCGTGAGAGCGATTGAGATGGTCCTAGTGCTTTGTTGATTACCCTAACGCTTTGTTGGAATGCATTTTCTTCGCTATTTTAATATTTCAGTTTTACCTATAAAGATTAGCCAGAAAACAGGAACTTGTTCTTGTCTTCGCCGACACAGAATCCGATTGTACTTCACGTTTTTGTTCGTTGCAACACTCCACCGACGGAGAAGAATCGAAACGGCAACCTAGGCCGGTCGAAGACCCACGAGGTAGTTTGAAAATATGTTAATACTACACTGATCAGTTATTATACATTCCGTTAAGCAGTCTGTCTTGAAACTGGAGTCACTTTAAGTATTCGGGGGTTTCTTTAGTGCTCATACCGACAGTGAATCTACTGGGGACTTGAACCAACGGTGTAGGACCAGCGCGGTATTGTAATACAAGGCACCATACTAACAGCTGCTGCCTGAATTCTACTATCGTCGATCTGTCTAGGAATACCTGGGCTCTTGCGCGTAGTTTTACTCTGACACTAATGAACGCTAACCTTGGGATAACCGGTTTTTGGCTGTTAGGGCTGAGAGTTCTACAATTGAACGTGTCAACGAGGGGGATTTACTGGACTGTGTGTCTCATCGTGAGAGTTAAGTTACATTGGAAAAACGATTTTTGTGGGTTTTTTACTAGAAGAAGTATCTCGTCGAACCAAATCAAGTTTATATATAAAAAAAGGGATTTTTTGAAGATTTTCTTCGAGTTTCAGTGTTACTGGGTGCACTGAAACACAAACAAGGTAATCACATAGAATAAATTACTTCAATTTTAGCATTCCTACACAAGGCTGTTCAACAGTTACGAACAAGAGATTTGGTGACAAGACGCTGAACACAACGCGCCAGTCAGGATGACGGAAACCGGAATCAGTCGGTCACAAGAGGACCATTCAGATTACATGTCTTTCATAAAAATTTAAATAACTCTGCTTTGGTATGTTTGTCACCAACTCAGGCTGGGTTCATCGTATCTCTTCGCTCTCTATCAAATTCAATTGGAGGAGACGAATTGAGAACATGCGTATTAGAAATGTTCCCTCCTGCACATCTTTTCTGCAAAGAAATTTTTGATATGACAATTATTTGGATCGAGCTGAGAAATTTCCTTGATTCAAGAGGTGATTCACTACAGCAACATTCATCGCGTAGAATTATTATGACAATAGCTCCCGGTTTGTATAATGAACCTGGATATAGAGAAGCAGCAATGGAACTAGCTACACTCATTGCAGAAAATGGTCGTAGAATCCGACAAGATCTTTCGAATTCAAAACCGTCCGTTCCCACTCAAGCTGTTCAACGCAATGAGATAGAACAGGAAAAATTTCCAAAGAACGTGTTGTTCACAGCGTTGCGATGCGTTGTGAGGACAGGGATAAGAATTTTAGTGGAGATCTTGGAGAATTCTGGATGGAGCTTGTAGGCGAGTATCAAGCGCTTTCCCGTAACTACAAACTGAACCAGAACCAAAAACTACAATACTTGCACAATATTTTGAGCAAAGACGCTAAGAGGTTCCATTTGGATCGTGTTCAAAAATACGCTGCAAATTTTGAGTAAGAAATTTACATGACAAATCAGGAGTACAATTCAGCTGTACGGAAAACGCCGGTGAAACATTATTTGAACAGTCTGAAGGCAAGTTACTTTGTTGCGGAAGGTTTGTAGGTATTCGACGCACTTGAAAAAGTATAAAAACTTATACTGAAGCTATCTTGATAGGTTCCTGTCTCATATCGTGGAGATGTCCATCGCATTTAGTTCTTACTAAGTGCAGTTATCGGATTCGATTGGTCCCCTGAACCACTTTCTTGAGTTTCAACACATCAACTGACCTTTCAACATCTGTATGGGGAACTGAAAGCTGCTCTACAACTTTTCAAATATGCAAAGATATTTACGCTGCGATAGAATGCAAGCCAAGCAA
The DNA here is from genome assembly GCA_032358235.1 of Odonthalia washingtoniensis. Classification (NCBI taxonomy): domain Eukaryota; phylum Rhodophyta; class Florideophyceae; order Ceramiales; family Rhodomelaceae; genus Odonthalia; species Odonthalia washingtoniensis. Next base: position 11,717 of record JAULBU010025532.1, read on the forward strand.
TTCGTGAAAAGCAGATAATGTGATTGGTGATAATTACGCTTGACAAAGACGTTATTCACGCAAAAATATCATATATTGAAACAATTTCTGTGGTAAAGGGGAACCATCTAACCCATTTTCTATGTTAGGATGTTTCAATTGCGCCGACCCTGGTCACATGTTACAGAAATTTTCAAAGCCACGAAATGTTGCAAAGGCTGCCGCATGAAAAATGGATTACCTTCAGAAGAAAAGTCTGCAAACTCTGTACACCTTGCACTAGCCGAATTATGTCAACAAATGGATGATACTGAAGTATCTGGAGGATCCGACGATGATGATCTTGAGACATTTCAAGGACTAGTGAGCGCTTATTCAGTCACTCAATTCCCCGTATAAACATCAGAGATCGATGAAGACCAGGATTTGTCCGTGAAAGAAGACATTGATATACTGGAGATGAACAATAACTTCACGTCAAGAACAAGAGAGAGATTTGAAGGGACATTTGTTGACTCTGGTTCTGAAATGCCTGTGATAGGAAAGAAACAGGCAATATTATACTGTGAGCTCGTTAACGAGCCATTCAATCCTGGCCCGTCAAATCATTTATTCCGATTCGGAGTTGGTCTTCATGCAGGTCTAGGAGCTGTGAAGATACGAATAGCTGTATCAGAAACTTACTTCGAAAGTCTATTAGCTCATGTTTTGGATGTTGAAATTCCATTCTTACTTGGTCTAGACGTGATGACAAAATTTAGGATCATACTCGACTTCGACGATGACATTTTAAGGTTAAATTGTGATGGATGGATACTACCAATGGTCCTAAAACACGTTCACGCCTAAAAAAATGGATTCCGTCCATTCTATACACTGAAAAGAACTGAGGAAGATACACAGGCACTTCTATCACCCTCAAACAGACAATATTTTTCTTTTATAAAACGTGCAGATCCTACTACTGTGTCTAACGAAGTCTATTCAGCTGTAGAGAACATACAATCTACTTGCAATGTATGTCAAAGAGAAGCAGACGCACCATACAAATACAGGGTCCCACTGCCCAACGCAAACTGTATATTTAATCGCACAGTATTTCTTGACCTTATGAAACTAGACGGCTGAACAGTACTACACACTGTAGACTGAGATACAAAATTCAGCGCAGCCTGTTTTATGAAACGAGAAACCACCGTCAACACTTGTGAATGTATCTTACGTATATGGATCGCTCCTTATATTGGATATCCCGATATATCTACGGATCAAGGACCACAATTTAAAAGTGGAGAATGGGATAGCCTTCTGACCGCCACAGGCGTCAATAACCATTTTTCTGGAGTTGAAAACCACAATTATTTAGTAGTTGGAGAACGCTATTATGCTTTCCTGATGAGATTATACAATAAGATTCGTGCAGACTCTCCAAGAATTTCTCTAGAGCACTCTCTATCACTGGCTCTGAATGCAATCAATGACACAGCCGGACCATCAGATCTGATACCCACACTTGTAGGCTTTGGTGTTACATCCCTTATTCCTATAGATTCTCGTCAATTTCCATACCAATCTAAAAAAATGAAAGCAATGATTAATGCCAGAAATGACATGGGAAACATTGTTGCTAAGCATAGACTTTATATCGCTCTTAGTAACAACGTTACACGTGCAACATATAACACTCTCAGAATTGGGGATGACTTTCTAATGTTTAGGGAAAAGCCAAATTCAAAATGGTTCCGTCCATATGTTATACGTACTATCAAAGTACAAAATTTTCACGGTAGATATCGGGACAGAAATTTAGTTGCCTCAATTGACAAATTTAAACCATACAAATAACCTTATCCACCTGCTATAACTGCTTCAGGGGAAACAAATGGAACACTGGTGGTGCCAGAATTGGATGTCCCAGCCAGAACTTTGGACCGCCTATGGGAATCTTAACCATATAACCGATTTACCAAGGACGAGTTTGTTGTGAAGATAATCAAGGGAGATTATCAACGAGGTAACGAAAAGGACTTCATGGAGGCTAAACGTGTCGAGGTTGAAGAACTAAAACGTAGGAAAATATGGCGTACCGTGGATAAAGAAAACGTTCCACAAGATGGAAACATCTTAGGCGATCACTTCATATTATCACTGAAAACTTTCTGTACGCCCAGTGAGAAAGCAAACGTTAGGTACATTGCACAAGGATATTATGATTTCGAAAAATGATCTCTCGTGCATGACACGGCAACACTCCTATCATCTTCCATTCGTCTTGTATTTTATACAGCAGCCATTCATTGATTTAGAATCCTCTCCAACGAAGTAACCCCACACTTACTTGCAGAGTAAATATAAACTTACTCGCAAGATATCCTTGAGACCCAAGAAGGTATACATGGAAACTTTCGGTCTATCCAACATCGAACTACTAGAGCCCATCCAATCCATATACGGTATGTGTGATGCTGGAGATTACTGGGAACAAACGATTGATTCAAAAGTCGAAGACGAGTTAGGAATGCATCCTCTTGCGGGTGACCCGGCACTTTATCTGAAAATGGCAAACAATTGCACAAAAGGTGTGACCAGATCATATGTTGGTTATTGCCTACATGCTGGTAATGGAGCTTTCTAACTCCTCACAGCACAGACACTATCGAATTTTGAATGGAAGCCTCGTGTATATGAAGACTTTGGCTTATTTGGTATACAGATTCGAACTCTACCTGATGGTGTATTCTTTGTTGGCCAATCATACTACATCAGTAACCTATCATTCAAATCAAATGACGCAAAGTTTGATGACTTCCGTCGATACCTTGCGCTGTTCTCATGGATTGGTCATATGAGACCTGATTTGATTTTTTTCGCTAATCGCGCAGCACAAGTTTCTGAGCGTACGCATTGAAAGGACAAAATACGCGAGTTGAATCAAAGAATGAAATCAGCCAAATCAGACTTTCATACCGGTCTACTATTCGTACCTATTGAGAAAGACTCCTTACATATTAGAATCTACGTCGACTCGTCATTTTACACTAATGATGATGTTTCATCGCAACTAGGATACATAGTTTTATTATGTGATTATACGGATACGTGCCATGTACTAGACAATAGTCTGGTACATGGCACGTATCCGTATAATAAATATTGTAGTAAGAAATCGAAAAGAGTTGTGAGGTCTATTATGGCTGGATACGTTTGTGCATTCATGGATTCCTTCTATGCAGCATTCGTAACTGCTAAAGGCGTTGTCGCTTTGATAGGGGCTGATATTCCAATTGTCATGTTCACCGATTCAAAATTGTTATTTCACAAAATGACTAAGGGGAAACGTACAACTAAAAGGAGGCTCATGATTGATATATCAGCAGCCAGTCAGTCGTACAAGAGATTCGAGATACGTCGCCTTGGTTTAGTAAAAGTAATTGACAATCCCGCAGACGGTTTAAGCAAAATCGCTTGTAACAAAACGCTGTCTACGCTATTCAGTACCAGTAAGGATAATACCCCAGTGAAACAATGGATAGAACACATGATCATGACATCAATCAACGAGACTATTGGTGGGGGAATGTGAAAGTAGCCTACACTATTTGAGTAAATGCAACAGATAGTTATGAGTAAGAGCGATTTAGATTACCCTAATGCTTTGTTGGAATTCATTTTCTCCGCTGCTTGATTATTTTAGTTCTACCTGTAAAGAGTAGCAGGAAAACAGGAACTTGTTCTTGTTTTCGCTGACACAGAATCAGATTTTACTTCACTTTTTTGTTCGTTACAACACGCCGCTGACAGAGAAGAATCGAAACAACAACCTGGGCCGGTCGAAGGACCCACGAGGTATTTTAAAAATACGTTAATACCACACCAATGATCATTTCCATTGTAAAATTTTGAAAACGAACGAATTTGAGGGAAATTAGGTTAGGTGTAGGGGAAATGGATCAACCCTCTCTACCGTGAATTAGGTCTGAAAAAGATTTACTTTTCGTTTCAATCAGCACGATAACTGGTCCAGACTCTGTCGGTCATTCTTCAGATCAATGAGCCATTTTTATTTTCCAGGGACTTTTTGAACTGTGATTAGATTGTAGGCGATGTGTTGATTCATTTCAAGTTTTTTTCAAGTCTCATGAGACTGGTAGAGAAACTTTTTGTGAATCTTTAAACATGTAATGGATTATTGCGCTTTTCTACATCAATAAAATGATGCATGAATCATCTTCATTTTTCTTCCAAACACGCCGGACTATGAATTGAACGGAGTGGGAGCGGGAACAGAAGGTTGATCAAGGACTGAAAAATCAGATGGAACGTTTATTCGTTTTGACTTCTGTGTTGTCTGAACTCAGCGGATTCAAAGTCACCCCGATCTTAAGTAGCGCTCGATCGTAGAAACAACTAGAACCACAATGTGAAAATAGAATCAACAGCTTTATCACAATGTGAAAATAGAATCAACAGCACTAGCACAATGTAAAACTAAAATCAACAGCAGTACCTGAGAAACGTATACTGTAGATGCAAAGACATAGTGCATCAGAAAACAGAGAGCAGAAAATATCGCAGATGAATACAGTTGTTGACAAAAAACTTTTCAATTCCCCCGATTGAGGAATTCGAATCAGTCCAGACGTTGATCGAATCGCAGGACCCAATCGTATCGAAGTCGAAGGAAATTCTACCAGTATCAAGCATGATACAAAACGCATCCCAAAGTGGACTGTCGGTATTTGTAGCAGGTTCGAATAGATTAAGCCGGCCAGGTATCCAGATCATACGACTGATATTTTGCGTCTCTAAGGCGTACCTTATGCCCTTCACGTCAGCACTAATTGACCAACCTGTTGCATTGCATTGAGCAGAAAGAGATGTAAACATGTCCTTAGAGTCGACAGAAACGATACGATGTGTGGAACGTTAATAACAAGTAGAATAGAGAGGATTGATGCTATGGTCTTCCCTTCATCAATAGCTTCACCAGCAGCTAAGACTTCGGCAGGTGCGGCTGACGTAACTGGTCGAAGCGATTTGTGTGATGTCCAGGAGATCGCGTAGAAAACAGAGGACTCGGATCGCCTATCATCAATCCCACAATATATCCAAGTTGGCCATGATCCAATGGTCGCGCGACATATGCAAACGCGAGAACAGAAACTGTAGATTTACCAGACGGTGATCTCGGAAACGAGGTGAGAGTTCCAGTACGCTTCAAATTTCGAAGAGCACTGGTTTGAGACGCAATGTGATTTCCTTACACACGTGGCATCTTTTTTTGATAGTGCCTGGCAAACTGAGCACAGAATGGAGAAGTGGTTATTTCGAGCCAGCCAATAGCACTTTTCACAGATTCATACGCAGAAACTTCGAGCTTGTTCAGCGCATGTTAGGGTTGCCGGCGGCAAACGCGTGAAAGTAAAAAGCATTCAATCTCTTGTAACATATTGTCAGCATCAATGGTGATACTGTAATCGTCCTGTTGAATGATTTTTAGACCAAATGAACGAAGCAGACCAGGACCTTTTGTAAACGTTCCGAGATGAAGGTAATTGTTGATATCTAGAGCAACTATGTCGACAGTATAGTTGAAACCGGTTAGTAGAATGTCATCAACAATATTACTGCAGATGACGATGACCTTTTTGTCACGTTGAAGGTAGAACATATGTGGCATGACAGAGAATTGACAGAATCTAAGATAGAACAGCAGATGATTATATATAAGCTTCCATTTCGTGTTGGCATTAAAGAGGTCATACGGTTCAGCGTTGAGCAGCCAGAGAAAACAACAATTATCCCCACTTTCATAGGGAGGGACATCATAATCATCCCGCATTGCTTGATCAGTTTGCGGAAATGCCTACTTCACGTCAATTTTTGTTAACTTCCAGCCATGTAGGGTGGCAACGGAGACTAATACACGAACATCAGAATGCGGGTACTACAACAATCGGAGCGGAGGTTCTCTGTGTCAGAGTGCTCATTTCCATGTGGAGCGATTCTAGCCTTTGCCTTCAGCAATGTGTCATCGAGAATTTTGATCTTGTAGATGACATGTGTGGCCAGTCGCAGGCAATTAACTCCGCTTCGTTGTTTTTCGTCGATTGATCAAAACGGTGATAATGAGGAAGGATCCCCAAGTTTACTCGGTAAGCCGCCGGGCACTTTGTTGTATACAAAGCGGCCGGCGGTGGAAAAGAAGTGG
>JAULBU010025543.1:0-17888 GCA_032358235.1 Odonthalia washingtoniensis
TCTTATATGTTTCCAACAATAAAGAGGACTGTTTAAGCTGAGAGAAAATTTGGGCATCCGATGCCTTCAATACTTCGATAATAGAATTTAAACGCTCAATTTCTTTACCATATTTTTCACATTTATTTTCTGCTTTCATTAAATTCGTTTCGTTGACACCAGCACTACGCTCTATTTCCACTACACGGCCCAGTAATTTCTTCCGTTCGACGTCCAACCCATCAGATCTGTTTTCTAATCTAATCCAACATTTGATTTGGTGGAAGAACTTTTCAACCGTGTTTAAAATGGTGTAATTTCAACGTGGCAGGATCGGTTGTAGTACATGTGCCATCAATGCATAACATTAGTCATGGTCTGAATATACTTGATCTTTTACTTGATCATCTCCAAGATGAACTTCAAAGTCATCCGTCAATGGATCAGGACGATATTCTTCCATTTTCTACACCTTACGAGATCTGTAACGAAGCTGCTCCTACAGATCTATAACAATCTCCCTATAAACTTCCATCGTTTCACCCACTACATTCGTTCTTGGAATTTTAACCGGACGGGACACACGTATACTCTAATACTGAATTTCTTTCTGTATTATCGTCAACTCCCTTTCCTCCTCCTGTTCTAGGTCAATAATCTATACAAATTTCCAATCGTATTGAAAAAATGGAAGCACCTTTTCTTTCTCCAACGTGTTCAAATCTACTTCTTCCAATCGGAGAATACTTGGTAATATTTTCTTCAAATCATAGTTGGAGTTGTAATATAAATCAACGAGTAATTTATCAGAACAAATATTTTTCAAAGCTGACGGCATTGGTGTCATAATACAAAATTCTCCACTTTGAGTAATTCTGTGATCAGCTTGTTTAAAATATTTTACGCCCTATCTGCAGAAATGTAACCACGTCCTAATGAATATTTGAACGGCTTAGTTGTCAAAAACTTGAAGATAAATATGCTGAAATAGTTCACTTCCATATTTGTACTGACTGAAATGATGTGGAGGCAAAGGCGGTGATGGAGCTGCAAATATAGATGACGGTCTCATTTGTTCCATTGTATGAGGAAGCTGAAGATACACTTCTTTCCGATCGGATAGTGATAACGCAAATGCTCTAACATCATGCCATCCTAAGACTGTTCAAGCTTGCGGTGTAACAGCTCCGCCACGATGTTTATGTTTCAATTGTGCAGGAAGACGTCTCATTCTTGCCTCAAATTCTGTATTTTAGTCGCAATAGTCACGATCAGCAAACATGTACCAGTTACTCAACAGTTTTGGTAGAACAGGAGGAATTCCGTCAAATGTATCCCACGGATGACTTCTATTATTCATCAATTCACATAAATCAGCTTCTTTTCGCTGATACTCAACTTCCTCTGGGCATCTTACCCAGATTGAATCTGGCGGCTGTTGTGCAATGCAATGTAATGCTCTTCCTCCAGTGTGCGCCCAAAGTTTTGCCCAATTCATTTGTCGCGTTTCACGGCGTGTGTCATTTAATGTCGTACTTTTTCTTTCACTTGAATCAGTCATAAATGTATACGTAATTCCATCCTATAACCACCTAGCCCTTCATTCTGAAATATACACATTAACATCCATTGGAGGTTATGTACTTATTGCTTGCCCAATTCTCTTGTTACGATGATCCATCTTCAAATTGCTGTTAGTTAGGTTTATAATGTTGCTATATGTCATTTTGAAAGGCTATTTATGAGTCACCCATGTTGCTTCTTGTTGCTGCTTCGCCAATGCCTATTCCGTCGGTTTTAGCTTTGAAACAATTTGATTTTAATTCGTTTTAGATGTCCCATCATTATGCCTCGATTCTAAGAGAACTCGCATTATACGAGTTAAGAGATCTGTAACATACTCTTACCTCTTTGAACTCCCTGCTCCACCGTTTGTGTCTTGTGAGATGATCAATGAAGTTGATTTGATGACTTTTTCCCTAAATTTACAAGTTTGGCGGTTTTGGTACAAATAGTTGAAGTTGAATTATAGTAATAATTGAAAAAATGATATTCGCTGCTTTCTTGTAATAATACGGTTCCAAACAAAGTGCAAATATATATTTCTGTTTTTCAAATACAGCACTGTTGGCAGAGCTCTACGCACACCTTTTGCAATAACATTTTTCTGATTCCAATCAGTCGTACAGTTTTTATTTTTAAATGACTCTACGTCATTACAATGTCATACTAATCGCCCATTCTTCTCATATAATGGACTTTCCCTTTAACATGATACTTGGTTTTTTACATTTAACTTTTACTTTCCGTTTTTCTTCCTTTCATTTCCCGTATTTCTTTCTTTCCACACATTCTTCATATCATTTTTAACGTTTTTCGCATATTTTTAGTACAGTTTCCTTCCATAATTGTTTGTGGTGTTTTACAATGACATTTAATTGTTCATTAATTCAATATCACAGATCTCTACTCATTTATTTCCGTTCCGGATATTTTACCATTCCGTACTGTTTCTTACATTGCGAATCATTAAATATAATTACATTTATTCTGATTGTACAGTGATGTTTTATTTTACCGTCCCATACCGTTCTCATTTCAAACATTAATCATCGAAACTGTTTGGTATTGTCACAGGTAACCTTACAACACAATAAATGTAGATAAATATTATTATCCATGCCTATAACTCGTAATCACGACATGTGCAATACTTGCTCCAATTATGTGAAACAATATCATTTTATAAATTTTCCGTTCGGATATATTCGTTAATTGACATTGATCACTCATTCTCACGTCACTGACCATCTGTCATCCTTGACTCATCCACATCACATCCTTTTCTGATGTTCCCTTTTTCATATTCAGATGAAATTGTATTGCACTTCTCATTTTCCTTCAACAACATGCGTGTAATAATTTCTTCTCCGTCAAACTGCCTTTCCTGTAAAATCATTTCATCCAAGCGGACGATGAAAATGTTAATTATCATGATATTATCAGTAATATCTGCCCAGTTTTTGTTACTCACTGTATCTGTAAAATAATACAGCAGTTTGAATTTATCTTTCAATTCACTGAAAAATTCCTTGACAAAATTCTGTACGGTTTCATGTGCATCGTTCAACCGATATATTTACAATGTCATTTCATGCTCTATTCGTTCCATGAAAATTGGCCATCTCGTATATTGCCAATATTCAATGGAATACAATGTGTGACGTTTAATCCGTGACGGTGCTGCAATGTATCCTCTTTCATGAAACATAATGTCACCTCCTGTTAGTATACGACGGAGTAATGGGGAGGAATGCAGTCTTCGTTCATTTCCTGTACATCCATTAGGTATACTATTCCACGACCAAAAATTTATCCAGATTGACCCATGTTTCCACATCAATACTACAGTATTGTCTGATTCTTTGGTTACCCTTACTATTTTCACTCTGTTTCTCTGGTTTAGTCCGTTCCATTGATTCACACTCTAAGAAACATGTGCATCTTGGAAAGCCACATATCCCGTACTTTTTTCCAGTTAGGCTTTTTCTGTTTTCATCGGAAGTCTGTTCAGGAATTTCATTATATAAAACTTTTTAAAATACTCACAAAATTGATCCACATAATCCTTCACTTCGGTTGCGTCCATAATATTATTGCCATGTCGTATCAATTGAAACTTTCCCGTTTTAAGAGATGTTAGAACCGATAGGATACGCATGTCAATCGCAATATACTGCCTCCCATCATAAAATCTTGTTGGGTTCCAAAGTCCGGATTCTGTTACAGAAAGTCTTTCCTTACTTGGTTAAAAGCAAATTTAGACATGCTGAACATATTTCTAAACTTCCAGTCGGTACATACTTCTTTACTCAAAGCAAGGCCCTCACTCTGTTCAATATGTGTCGACTATCATATATTGGATGTCTGTAAAAATAATTCGCCGTGCCCTCCTCTTCCAGCATATCATTGTTTTACGTTTCGGTTTCCATTTCCGCTTGAATTTCTTCTAATAATTTCTTCTGTTGCTGTTGCAACTGTAGAATAACATCGACTATTTTCTGCTTCTGTTGCCTTCTCTTCCGTATTGGTCCACGGTTCCTAATGGAGATAACCGTTCTCTTCACTGTTATCGATTGCGTAGAGGACACACAACTTGCTAAAATTTTGCATACCTTTCCAGAGGTTGAAAATTCATTCATTGCGTTCTCCACAGCGACTTGAAATGAGAATCGATTTGCTTTCGAAGTGTATGAAGTACACTTCTGTGTAATACAACATAGTAAAAATGTTTTTTCGGCAATGATAATCATTTTCACAGCGTATCACAATTACTGTTACTGGACCTCACTCATCGGAACCAGCATGTTCCTACACTTGTACATTGTCATCGCAGCACTACTATTTCCTTCCAGGTATGCCTACCTTCATACACGATTCGCAATTTCTATTCTCTCTTTTTCGATTGAATATTTTATATATTTTACTACCGCTGTTCTCATTGATTTTTTCCATACAGTTCATACAAATTCCACTAAAACCGGTTCATTTCGAGCATTTTGAATTATATTTTTTATTTATATAATCAAACTTATACAACATGCTCACTTGTTTCTGGAACGCTGTGCCTTCATGCATTTACTAAAATAATAATATTCTTCCGGCAAACTCAGTATCCTAACTAGAGACGCTCTAAAAATATCGAAAATTTCTCGAAGGGCATCTCTAGGTAGGCGCTGAGTTCATATTGTTTGAGTTCGAACTCAGAACCTGTCACCAGTGTAATTAAGTACTTTTCGACAGATTTTTTTATCGTGGGGGGTGTTGAGTTCGTTGCTGAAATTTCTTAAAAAACTCAGCAGCGAACTCAGCATGCTGAGTTTTTCTCAAAACAATTGAAGAATTTCATGGCACAAAAAATTGACCAATGAAAAAATCCGAGATGGTAGGGTTATCTGTACAGAACGATGTGGTTGACCGAAAATGTATAAACAGGTATATAAGACGCACAGTCGGTTTGTAATGTATTTTATTTTCGGGCAATGTAATGAAATTTGAAATTGGTGACCGGAAACCAGGGAACGTTGCAGGTTACGTAATGCTGTGACGAGTGGTACCGTTTTCTTCTCGACCTGTTGAAACCACTATTGATCACATCGGATTGTTTCTGGACCGTTTTAATCTGTGCCTGTTCAAACTTCTTTTTAATCAAGTCGCATTAGTTCCTGTGAGAACATCGGTAGCCACAAAATTCCTACTTTTCAACCGTATCAGGAAAAGCAAGAAACAGGAAAGGTATTCAATGTAAAGTCATGAAGTTAATGAGCCTGAAATGGAGATCATCATCCAAAGGGATTAGTAATAATTACTACCGAAATCGGATTGTATGGAAAACATGACTGTGACAAGTCCTGTCAGACCTTATGGAGCATGCACGCTGGAAAGGCGTGTGAGTGGAAATATTACCGAAACAGATAGGGAAAGGCCATTTGATTTGTCAGCAATGCTGATGGAGAGTGATACTTGCCAAATGAATTATGCTGCAGAATTGGGACCTCAGAGCCAATCCCTGATGGAGATTAGCACAACCGTACGGAGCAGTGTACTGGTTGGGAGGAAACCATGTTGAAAAGGAAAGGTGAATGTGGTAGTGCTGTCGCACTAGATGCTCGCCGGAAGAAGATGGTTACAGGTATACCCACACTCGCAGTTGGAAATGGAGGTGGAGATCAGGAAGAACGTATGGCTTTGAAGTTAGGAGAAATTATTAACAACTGGAATGGAATGGGTAATACACCGACACAAAGAAGGATGACGAAAGGTAGTATCATTGGTGAAGAAGCACCGGAGAGGGCAGATATGAAAAGGTTTGCGGAAAGTGATGCGGACGCGGAGGGCCATTGTTGAAAAAATTGTTCGGAGGTGACCACATTGAAGGGTGGCAGTCTGTGGGTCATAACCGTCCCGGAATGATCACGAACAAGTTGAAACGAATTGATATTCAACAAAACTGTCTTGAGGGAAATGATATGGAAAGGAATATGGCACGTAAATTTGAATTTCAGAATGGACATATGGGTGACTCCTCTGAAGAAAATGTATTCCATAACGGTGTTAAGCATGAAGGTGAGATGGGGAAAGTTGTAGAAGATCCTATTGGAGGTGAGACTGTGAGAGATTACGTGGAACAAAAGAGAGGGAGTTTTAGAATATGACACTACGTTTGCTGCATATCGCGATACTGCACTTGTAACTGAAGATGAAGACAATTATTTTGACGGGAGCTATGAGTCAAAGAAGAAGAAACTGAGAGCGGTGAGGGACGACCTAGGGGATCAAAGAACCAAAAACGATAAATGGTGGTAAAGTTGAAGAAAAACGTAGTGGTTCTCGGTGGAAACCGAGGGAGTCCCTCCTTCTTGAGAGATCTTGGGTAGCACAAACGCAAAACATGGGCCAAACGGAATAAACTTCATGGAATGGGATAGAGAAGAATTGAAGGGAAATATATGGTTTGAATATTTCTAAAGAATCCATCCGTTGCAAATGGGCACTGTTTGTTTTGGATTGTCAGTTGTGGAATGCAAGTTTTTAAACAAGTAGTTGGCATGATACATACAGTAAATTAGCAAAAAGAAGCTCTCGTGAAGAAGATACAATCGCTTTTTCAGAATAAACGCCGACTGGAGAAGGAAAAAAATCCAGGTATTGGAATAAATTTCAAATAAGTTGAAGATGCTGAATATCTACAATATCTACAATAAGCTGTTGAAAAAAATAACGGAGGAGGAAGAATAGGGTGATTTAGTGACGGTGGCAGCGTGTAAAGTTCCTGAAATTGAACAATGACATAACATAATAGATAACGAAGGAAATGAACGGATCCAATACGGTATTATTAGTTATACATATGAGCAATATGTTTGACAAGATCAGACTGCAGTCTGAAATGTTCATCTTGATCGGTGAAAATTAAATCACGTAACATGATCCGTTCGGCTTCGTCCGCAACGTTTTCGTAGATATCAGAAGTTACCTTCTGCACATTTTTCGTCATTTATATGGATGATTGTTCTATACGAATTGAGTCCCTGTCTATCATAGTATCTACGTCTATCTCTGTTAGCTCCTGTCCTGATTATCCAGTAAGCTGTCTAATTCTTACCAACATGTTGTGAAAAATCACCCAAACATTTGAGATACGAATCGTTTCATTTAGATCCCACAGCATGTTTTCATGTCGAAAAATTTCGAAACGTGATTAGAGTGTTCCGAACAGCCGCTCGACATCCTTCCGGACGGATTCCTGCTGAAAGAAATAGTTTTTCTAAACAGGATTGGTTGAGTTTGCTAATGTAGGCCAGTGGGGGTGGATGATGTCACCCAGGAAATACATTAACCCGTGCGGCGCCCCATCAGTTGAAATTGTATACCGACACCTGGATGAAATTTTGAACCGTTTGGAAAAATGCTTTGAAGTAAAGGAGATCTGGCCAATACGTTCAAGTCGTTTTTTGTTTCTGGTCGTCCGGAAAACCATGACCAACAACATAGGTTCTTTGTCGCACCACCCCTCGTATTGAATCGTTGCGCTCTTCGATTCCCTGCTGTTCAGATATTGTATTTTTTAAGTTGCAGGGAAGTTATTCCATACATACTTCATACAGTCTACTTCCCCGATGCAACCTGGAAAGCCAACATCAGTATACTCCTGATGTGTAGTACACAGTTCTAGTACGGTAGGGAAATGGCTGAAGAATCTTCCACCATATATTTGGAAAATGTCAATACAGAATTATTGAAAGTACTTTCGAAAAGATTCTTCGGACATGTACACAGCCTAGTCAAAGTTTTCTGTTGCCACTCCAACTCTCAGTATACGTAGAGATGATAATATTTTTATTTCGGTGGGGAAGCATTTGTAACAAAGTCCATTTACACGTTGAGACCAGTAATCAAAGCGGTGTTGAAGTAGATCATGCCGTAAAAGGATGTACAGAATTCGTGGAATCGAGAAGCGACGTCGAAAAATGTAGTCTGGATACTTTGGATTTGGATCGATGTAATCCTCAATCCACGTAGATATACCACGTCTGAAATTTCTAGAGCCGGGAACCCGTCCCGCATAACCTTCGGAGTGTGATGTAGTGCTGAAATCACGTGCTGTCAACTGAGTAAATGAGGCGGGTAACTCAGATTGATATTACTGCAACACAAAAATAACCACTTTGAATATTTCCGTTTGGTTTTGCATGTTTTTCCGTATTCTGAACACTTTTCCATTGTCGATGTTGGTCATGTTCGTGTTACGTACTTATTGTACACTCAGTCTTACGATTATTATTTTCAAATCAGTTATTTGTCGCTTATTGAAGTCGCAGTATAGTTGAAATAATGTTTCCGAAACGGTGTTGCAAAAACAACTTCTATTTGATTGTTCTAAATGCGGTAGACTGGTCGTATATGGGTACGCAGTTGGAAAGATTATTGGGATGGTTGTGATTAGAGGGATGTGGTATACTGCTGATTGGAAGAGGTACCATGCACTGAAAATTGAATGTGTGTTTGAGAAAGATGAAAAGGTTGAATGTGTGTTTGAGAAAGGAAAAGTGAAGGGGGAATGTACCATAGCACGGAATCAAAAAAAAGTTGCAGAGAGGGAGAAGTAACATTGTCATGAATCCTCACCTGTACTTGAAATAAGATTATATTACTGTAATGTGTAGCCCCTCTTTTCACTTAGAGTTTGACAAGAATTTAAACATTTAATTTACATGTTGTTTCGAATGTACAGCAAAAAAATCTGAATTAGTCTAGAATAGCAAAAAGGCAATCTGGAAAAAAGTTTCAGTTGACATTTTGAATAGCAAACACTCCGTTCTGTCTGCGCCTCAAAATCCAATAATGAATGTGAACCAACGAATATCTCGCTTCCCCTTTTCCTACGATAAGTACAATTTTGTGGAAATCAAGACCACAAGTTGGTGGTAGGCATCTGCGTCATTGTTGTGAGTAAGGCAATGGAATTTTCGGGCAGCAATCCAGGAATCTGGAGGCCATGTGGAGTAGTTATGTATAGAACCGAAGTTGAGTTGTGTTTCAAAGACAAATATTTCTGCGATGGGAACGATATGAGACTTGTACGGGTCATCCTCTCTGTTTCCATTATTGTTATCGCTGTTTTCACAGTCAGGGATGTGATTTTGAGAAAGGTAGCTGTCAAGATGCTCGACAATGCGAGATTCAAGTTGGTGTAAATGTTTTCTCGTGACTTTTGCGATGTACCAAATTTGTTTTGTTTTATTCAAAAATCGCTGCCCGTTGATATATTGAGAATAAACAGACGACCTCTAACTTGGCTCCAAAACATAAAACACATTTCAAACATACTTTACTATTTACACGAGGAATGGAAATCAAACCATGGTGGAGAGGGAAAAGGTGGGTTACTGACTGATTCTGTTTTGTTCGACGTTGCTGTTGATTATATACCGTATCGGTGAAAAACTTTTGTACTCTGCTGCACGGCTGTGTTCATCTCATTGGTTAGGTTATTCGTAAATGTGCCTATCACTTCCCGGACATGCAGTACGGATCCATATATGGCTGTTAAATTATTTATGTACGTAGTCAATAACATATGAGATTGTCCTACTTGTGCATTACGTTCCGCCTCGGTTTCCCGTTCTGGCCAATTCCTCCGTCAAACGCCGTACTTCTTGCTCGCCGTGCAATGTACGATTCTTCGCAACAGCAACCTGCTCTTCCAACTCTATTTGCCGTATTGTCAAATAACCAATAAAGTCATGAGATGTTTGTTCTCATCTCGTAAATTGTTGCTTGAAACATCTACACCCTCCCATTTCTTGATTTTGGCAAATGACTTTTCTACCTGTTCTGCTAGCTTCACTCTTGACTAATCCAGTAACGGTTGGAGAACGAAGCACATGCGACTGTACTACAACTCCGTATCGGAATACATATCATTGCTTATTTCAACATCACCACAACCTTCCTCTTCTTCATTGTCATCACTTCCTGCAGTATCTGGTTCAACATAGTCATGCTTTCTGCATATATATGTCTAATCTACCATGAGATAGCGATCGTGAGCAGTTCTTGTGACAGAGACTAGAAGAAAAAGGAGGATAGAAAGAAGGAAGAAAAGGAGCGGCAGGTACAATGATGGTCGAAGGTTGATGGAGGATAGGATGATATTATGGTTGAAGGTTGATACGATGGTTGAAGGATGATGAAGGATGATGATATTATGCTGAAGGTTGATATGATGGTTTAAGGTTGATGATATTATGATTGAAGGTTGATATAGGATGATTATCATGTTATTGTTATTGGATGTGGGATGATTATTTGGGATGCTATTATTATTGTTGAAGGTAATGAAATATAATTAATATTAGGACGAGGATATGTTTCGAAGGATTTTGATGGATGATACAATAATTATTAAAAGATGATGACATGATGATGTTTATCGTTGTGGGATTATGACGATTATATCATCGAAATGGCGACGTTATTGTCATGAAGGGATGACGGTGACGAGAAGGGCATTGGCGGCATGAAGCGCGAGAAGCAAGAAGTGAATCGCGGGATAAGGGATAAAACGGTGTTGGAAAACCAAAGAAACATTCGAAGACAAAAAGAGCATCCGCAGGCGTGAGAGACGAAGCGAAGAAATCATATGGCACAAAGAGGTCGGAGGTTGCGGTACCAAAAGGGACGGAGATGATAACACGACGAACTTCATGACCATATTACCTACAACGGGGAAAGGCATATAAGGTGACAGAAATATAGGATACTGCAGACGGTTACACTTGTACACAATGGAACGTGTATGAAATAGTATTGACACTGTATTCGATACACAGTTGAAGCCCATACCACAGACACTGTATGTGAAAGATCTTCACCACCCGGTACAGTACGACTATTCCTCTAATTGAATAGGCTTGCAAATTTCTGATCTCCTAGAATCCAGATGAATTATCTAATTATAACCGTGTTCATTTATTCCCCACATGTGTCACTTTATTTACTATCATCATCATTATTATTACTATTCTGAATTTTTATATAAGTATCTCTATTAAGAAAAGATGGCTAGTAAATTAAAAAGGTAGAAATTAGACAACCAGGAAAGAATTCTTTGGAACCACTGATTGATATCTAAACGATTCCGTGACAACCGGGAAGGAGGAATACTCACCCAAACGCGCATCGAGGTCGGTCAATACCGACGCTAGATTGCAAGACGATCCGCACTCGCAAAAGCCGCGTGACGGATTAAAGCAGCGGTGAATTAGCGCTGGAGGGGAACACATTTCGTGTCTTCGGCTATCCAACCAGTAAAGACGATTAAAGGCATCAGGGAGGAAAGACAACACCGCCGTCACGCAGATCACGGACACAATCAGGGACATACCATTTTCAACCAGGCAATAAAGGACTCAGTGAATGTTAATAAGAAAATAATTTTCGCCCCTCAGGTAGCCCATCGACATCGGCCGAAATCGACGATATATCCCATATCCAACAGTAAATTATGAAGCACATTCATCATCAGAGTGGGGATCAACATCAAAAAACGGGATTTTTGTCTCTGGAAATACCCGAACGCTCCATGACAGCAACGAACTTAGGTTTAGGTTGTATTTACGATCTTATGTAGTCGGCAAGTAATAGATATCTCCACTTTCCCAGTCGTAATGGACGAAGGGATAGAACATATCCATTTTCAATGCAGTTCAGTCAACTTCAGAGGTTCGGCGACTTGTCAATAACACGTTCTTGAAACTGTAATCTGATACATAGTACAATTGAATTAAATACCTATCGGTGCACAGTGATAGTAGATCCGGCGATAATGTTGTCATATTACCGCGGCCATGGCTGTCCGTTAGTCGTTGGTCAGAATGTTTTGTAACTCTAATTTCGTATATGAAACAGTATGTATCTGTCGCAATGAATAAATCGATTACCTAATTCTTCACCACTTTCCCATAAAGTTCTTTAGTAAGCGATCACCGTATTCAAATGGGGAGAAATTCTGGGCTAGTAGAACAGGGGACGGTGCTACCATTAGTGGTGACCCTTCCATTATTTCAACCGAATACGGTACCTACATGTAGAACTGGGAGCCCCTGCCTGTGTCTATTCAAAATCCCCGATATCATGCCAACCCATGAAAACTGAAGCTACAGGTGTTCTTCCAGTATTCCAGTCCAAAATTTTTCCACTTTTTGCTTATCTTTGCATACGCGTTTCAAAAACACCATCCTCATCCCAACAATCTCTACGGTGAAACATATACTACTACGAAATCGGTCTTGGAAGAATTGTTGGAATTTTTGCAGACGTTTTCCATACGGCAGTTGTTTCATATAATGAGGCAATTAAAAAAAACCCACGGTATTTGTAGTCAGATTCCTACGGGCATCGAACCCATACCGTGTCACATTGTTACCTTGCAACGAATTTTAACTGTTGGATATCCGAATGAGCCCACCTTTTCGTCCAGCTGACCTAAGTTAGCATTAACCACCACCTCCATCAATATGTGGCTCATTCGGTACATCTGACATTGCCTCACATCTAAACTTGTCGAAATATGATCGGTCGCACAAATGATAATGAACTCAGTAACCGAATAAGTTCGTAGCCGTTTTCTCCCCTCGCCATTTCCTTTAAAGAGATGTTCCTGCACCAGTTTTTATGTGAGAAATCAGGTACGTTAGTGTATGTTGACCGGAATTGATCAGATAGAGACACCACTGTCGTTGGACGACGTTTCCCTGCCGGTGCAAACATCGTTACCTGCAGATTGGAATGTACATTTGTAGATGATCCAGCTCCACAGGCTTCTCGACCTTGATTCCGTGCGGCAGCCTGTTTCGGTGTGACTGTCCGAGGAATTTAGCCGTCAACCAATGGATGTATCGACCCGTGATGATTTGAGGTACTCATCGTCCCTTCTTCGACACGGTGACACTTCTGCCCATTTGATGTGTTGTCCAGCCGGCAGTAATTGATTTGGCGCAGTTGTACAGGTTGCTTATGACATGCTTCGGACCATAATAATGATGTGATATGGTGAAAGGACATCGTTGTTAAACCGTATGGTAATAATTTGTTAAGTACCTTAAAAATGCATTAAAGGTTTTTACTTCAAACCAATAACAGAATCAAAATTCAACTTACCTGTAGTAATAATCAATGTACGCGTCCCGTCTGCTTTCACATGATCCAATTCGGTTTTTATTGTTCTCTCATTATCAGTACCACAACCCGCTCCCTTCTGATCTCGCAACATTGTCGTTATTTGTCTCGTGTTCACGACGATTCACGTCGTCATTAAGCCACATCTTTGTACTTACCCGTATAAACTTTGCTGTGAGCGAATGGTAGAAGGTTGATTATGTACTGATGATATGTTTGATGTCAAGAAATAATTTTCCCACTTTTAGTTATTTGTATCACATCATTGCGCGTATGAAACAAATTCAAATATCATAACGTTTTATGTATCAGTTCATTTTTATTTGAATTAACTCGCTTTGAAACTGTGACAATAAAAGTTATATATGTATCTCAAAACTAAACAGATGTGGTTCCACTTTCTGATCTCGAATCCATTTGTTCGCATTCAATCTGTGTTATACTACTACTACTTTCCGAACACGGTAAATTACATTTTCCCGTAATGTATTGTAACATATCCTTTCCGCTTGCAAGACATTCTTTATGGTGTATAAGCTCATTTTCCAATAGTTTGCGTTCGATTTCGTCCGTTAAATGACCATTTCTAAATTCAGTTTCCATACTACTATTACCATCGCAATATGTGTCATCCATACCAGTTTGAATTACTGTCCATTTAGTTTCATCAATTCTGGATTTCCGCTTACTTTCTTCTTTGGCCATGACTGCATCAATTGTATTATCCCGTTGTTTGGATGACATAGTTCGAATTTACTCATCAATTCTCATGGTCATGTTATGCAATATCATCACCGCACCACATATTATGAATGACACTTCGCCTTTATCATACCGTATAGTGTTGAGGAGTAGTTTTTACGCTTTTCACAAAAGTCGATAAAAATTCAATCACTACTTTCGGTATGGTGCTATGTGCAACTTTCAGAACACGATCTACATAGCCAGTACTGCTACTAACTGGTTCAATAAACAATGTCCATTTCGGGTAATTGCCATCCACAATGAAGTACAACATGTGTCGGTGTATGATCGATGGTGTTATATTATAACCATCGCCGTGCAGTAGGAACATCTCAGATTGAAATAAGTCGGAAATGATAGGAGAATGTCTCAACGGATTTTCCATTTCCTTCGGAATACATGAGAAGGCTGTCCACGACAAACAATATCGGTCATAGCCCATCCATAATTTCATCGTACAGTTGCGGATATTCCGTACTGCATTATCTACATTTATGTTTCTGATACTTCCCTTTCCACCAAAGGTCACAATGTAAAGGAATCCTACACACCCAGGGAATCCATTCTCACTAAATTTCTTCTCAATTGACAACAGCTCCGTGAAAGATGGTCTCTGGTTTGGAAACAATCGGCCATATCGGAAATGTAGAAATCCACTAAATTGTAATACATAGTCTCGTACTTCATTAGATTCTATTATTCCATTATCAATTCCGACCATCTCGTAAATTCCGGTTCGCACAGCCGACATAACTGCAAGCAAACGTTTCTCGAGTGAATTATTATCGCTATCACGTACGCTTCCCAACCAATATTCCGGGCGGTGTTGAGCCAATTCGCTTAGAAATAGATTGAAGAGCTGTTTCGAAATTGAAAACATCAGTTGAAATATACAATCGGAAAATACATCTTGACTGATTATGAACTTGATCGACGTCCCCTTAGATATCTCATGCCATGTCTGCCTTCGCATCGTTCCCCGTTCGACGTGCATGTTCTCTTCCTCACAAATCTCTGCATAGTCCAATATTATTATTTCCATGATGCGGTGAACTTGTTTCTGAATCTCAATTGCAACGTCCATTAAATGTCCTTGTATTTCATTCTTTTTCCCACTGCATCTCAATACCATTCCAACGTTGTTGTTCCCACTACTAACAGCAGACTTCTCCAAATTTTTTTCCGTCATCAGTACAGTTGAAACATTTACCACTTGCTTGTTGGTCGAAATTCTGGAACTTTACTGACATCACTTGCAAAACTTTTCAGTACCGTAACTGCATTTTCCAAAGACCCGTTCAAAATTCGGTCACGGTAGTACACGCATGTCATGTATTTCAACGACTGCTTCTCCGCACGTTTTACAATACCGTTCCACATATTGTAATTGTGATTTCAAAAGCAATGTACTCCACCACTAGTGCAAGACGATTCCTACTGTCCCCACGTTCCTCAGTCACCATTTGACATGTCATGCAACATCCCATCATTTTCTGTCTATACTGGTTTGTGCTCCCCCATTTTTCATTTTCTACGTTCGTCTCGGTGATGGTTTACTTTTTTATTGAACATATACTGTACATACAGAAACTAGTTAACACCTGCGCTTTAATTAAATAAAAAGATGAACTTGGCACCCACCCATACCCATGGTGTACCGGTTTCAAGGACTGTATTCACTGCTAGTTTACAAATTATATTATTATTTATATTCAACTCAGCTCCTCTAACTAGAGATGCCCTAAATGTAGAGCATAGTAACGGAAAGTTGTAAAAATGATGTATCCAGAAGATCTAGTCAAAATATATATACAGCATTGTAGGCAGTGTGAAGTTCCTTGTATATACAGTGATATGTATTTAGTTGTCGGTTCATAATTTTACTTTGTGGTTTTAGTGTTGGTAGATGTATTGTATATCTTCTGTTCATGTTTCTCTTGTGGGTTGTAAATGATTGTCAGATGTTCATATATAAATATATGTATGAATTCATTAGGCACATAAAATAGCGAGAAGCAGAAAAAGGAAGTGTAAAGCACAGTATGTATGCAATTGAAAAACGACTTACGACAGCATGGAGAAAATCTCAAACTTCCTCATGATTCGAGATTTTTGGGTATATTGTCGGAGGATGTTATTTTGTTGCTCGTAGCCGTCCTATGTTGTTAAGTCGATGGCAGCCCTCACGATTGGGAAACGTACGCGCCGAAATTGACTTACGCATATAAGATATATTTACACGGAACGACCGGAACCCGGCCGTTCGACCTTGTGCTGAGCCGACCACTTCCAGACTTCACGGGCGCCATCGACGTGATGGAATAATTCGCCCCTGCAGCGCAGCGCCTCGCGTTCGAAAAACGAATACGGGAAACCATGATCCGAACCCGGCCACCCTCCAGAAAATCCAAGCACGTTAGGAACGTGACTTCGATAAGCGGGTTCACAGATTTCACCAACAGCCCCAGATAGGGGAATGGGTCTTTCTAGATACAGATGACGGAACATACAAGCGGCTTAAGCTCCAATACAATGTGGAGGGCCCCTATCGCATACTGGAGACAGCAACCCGAATGATGGTTAAAATACGAGTCAAATTCGTCGAACGCGTCTGCACTGACCGCGTCACCCCCCTCCTGCGCTCGCATCGGATGCACCCCTTAGACCTCCGGATGCAGGGACGACTCATGATATGGCCAAAAAATAACGGACGGTGACACGTCCCTTGTTGAGTCCATCGACTATCACTGAATAACGAGACACGACAAACTTACGTTCCATATTTATTGGTATGGGCCATATGATCCAACGTGGGAGCCTCGATCCCAAGTCCGGGAGGAACTCATCTCCCGCAAATTTGCAGTCCTCCATCGAAATCGCGCCTCTGTTCATTTCACCCCATCATGATGAAGTACCAGACCCTGATCTTCTCATCGATGCGAACGGGTTTCCAATAATGGGTTCATGCATTCCTCACAGTGAGGGGAAAGAGGGATGTTCGGATGATATTCGTACCGCGTTGGGCGTCTAAACTGGTGAAACGACGAGGTAAATCGCCGTACAAAGAGAAGAAGTCACACGGCCGAACAAGCAGAAATGGTGGACTCGAATGGATGCGCAATGCCTCGGCGCATAGATGAACCTTGGAAATAGTCTCACATCTATGCTCACGCGACATAATAGCGGCGACAGGTGACCGTGACTCCGAATAATGGGATGAAAGTACGACATAGTCGCACAGCCAAGTACGCGCGACACGGCCGTGATCAAACGCTCAATTCCGGTAAGATCTAACTGACACAATGAGCGACGCGAATAGATGAACCTTGAGCATAGTCGCGCGTCTACTTATGCGGGACATAAAAGCAACCGAACGTGATGGTAAACCCAGAAGGCGAGTTGTCAGTGTGAAATAGTCGCGCATCCAAGTACGCCCGATATCGCCGCATCCAAACAGAACAGATACGGCGAGTTTGATTGAAAGGAGGACAGTTGCAGTCGACAGAAGGAATGGTCGCGCGTCCACAAACGCGCGAAATCGCGCATAGATAGCACAGGAGTATAAAGACCAATACTAGTTGCAGGTGCGGATGAGAGCGGGAGCCTGGATGATGGGGGAACTTCTCCTTTCAATGACGATCCAATTAGCCACTTTTAACGAAAACATAGTGCGCTACTTTCAAGGCAATCCGCATTTCTTTCCCCATGCGTACCCCTTTCTTGGACGTTGTAAGCCAAAAATCCCTGCAACTCGCATGTGTGGGGCGCGTCGCAATGTACACCACACATCCCCGTGCCTCACACACGGGAGTAGTTCCGTTCAAAAGCGGTCTGACCGCAAAAACCACGTCGGATGAGACGTGGCCCTTCCAAGGGTCGCAATCACTCCGCCAGCTATCACCCACGGACACGTCTATCGGCCC
>JAULBU010025554.1:0-17888 GCA_032358235.1 Odonthalia washingtoniensis
ACAGGTGGGGATAATCACTATGAAAAGGTAGGCATCTGTACTACAATTGCATTCGTTTTCACAGTGAACTATATCGTATCGTAACCTATTTCCTACCCTTCCACACTGGAAGTGCGCAAGGGCAGGGAATAGGTTACGTTATTCCCTTCCCCAGGTTGGGGAAGGCAAAAACTAATAAATATCAACTAAATCTAAGAAGTCACTGAAACAATTCATTCTATCTAAATATGAAAAAGTTGGTAAGCGTTCACGGTCTTGCGAGGACCAGGAAGTCATTTTATGCTTCCGAACCTCCACAAGATCACAAAATATTTCCCACCTTTCCACACTTGGTGAAAACCAAAACTGAAAAGTAAATATGAAAACGTAGGAAAGAGTTTACGATCTTGCGAGGTCCAGGAAGTCATGTTATGCTTCCGAACCTCCACAACATCGCAATCGATTTCCTACCTTTCCAAAGTTTGGTAACAGAAAAGCTAACAACTAAGAAACTAATAACTAATAACGCAAATGATTTCTTACCATTCCGCACTTTTTGAGGATTGTCGTTACAAGAATGCTAAGAATGGAAAGGAAGGGGATAAAAAATTTTTGACAACTGGTGAAAGGCTTCCCTTAGATATACATTTTACAACCATTTGATGTACAATAAATATTATTGTTTTGAAAGCCTTTTCACCACTTCAAATTATCGTAACAGTAATCTGAACAGGTGAAAGGGTTATTGTAAATTTTCCAACCAAGTGTTCACAACTTGAGCATGTACCATACATATTCAAGTTGTTACCACGTCTTTAGTTACTTAAATTCATATACTTATAAAATCCGTTTTATTTCATATTGATTCCAATTGCCTGATGTACATCATTGATTTGAAAGTCTGTGTTAAATTTTGTAACGGAAAAGTTACCTTTATAATCTCTTACGTAAATGTTGAACATGTACCATACATATCCAAGTTGTCCCCACGTCTTTGGTTAGTTAAGGTCATATCCGTATAAAATATCTTCCATTTATTATTTAATCCAATTGCCTAATGTGTATCATTTATGTTAACGTATCCGTTGCGTCTTGTAACGGACACAATAAATTTATAATCCCTGAGGTAAATGTGAATGAGTCTCTTTCACC
Organism: Odonthalia washingtoniensis; assembly: GCA_032358235.1. Taxonomy (NCBI): domain Eukaryota; phylum Rhodophyta; class Florideophyceae; order Ceramiales; family Rhodomelaceae; genus Odonthalia; species Odonthalia washingtoniensis. The sequence goes on from JAULBU010025554.1 coordinate 1,132, forward strand.
TCTTCAATGTAGGCATTCTTGACGTACATTAATTGCATTGCTGGTTGCTTTCCTGTATTCCTCTCTGATATTTTTGTATTGGTACCAGACATACACGCACTACTGTAATCACTGTCTTCATAAAATTGGATTAAAAAGTGGTGAAAGAAATGACCAGAATTGGGGACCACATTATTTTTTATGATTGATTGTCGCAACTGCACGTAACTAAAAAACACTGAATGCTTGTATTTCATAAAATTAACAGTGTTTTATGATATGAATGCCCAGAGAAAAACTACGATGTTTGAATGCCCATTTTACGAATGGCTCAATGCCGGCGTTCATATCGATAAAATAAATGAATGGTTCCCGAGAACATCCGTACACTTTCACCGCTTAGAAGTAGGCGTACATTCCCGGAAACACATACGTAAGTACGATTATCCAGAGACTGTTACTGATAAATAATCAGCGAAAGCATTTCGTACCATTAAAAAACGAATTGAAAAAATAAGAATAAAATCTGAAAATGAAAACACATCTTTAGGATATGAAGCTCGACTAGGTGTGGGTATCCTATCATACTATTCACCTTTACGATACAGACGTGAAATGTATTCATAATTTCAAGTAGCATATAAATCAGAAGAATTATTTAAATTAGAACAAAGGGCAATGTCAGCTTTACCTGGTGATAGTCCTGTAGATTCTTTATTGAAATTATTAAGAGCAGAATATATGGAAATACATACCAGTAGTTTAAGTAATACTGACAATGTGTTAACTGATGACATACCATTTACTTATGAAAAATTGATAGAAGAGATTAAGTTTTGTGGTGATGTATATCATTCAAATTACGGAAACATTAAGAAAAGAGTAAGAGATAAAGTTTATGACGAAATGATTATGAATTTAATTGAATTAGAAAGGATATACCTACAAATTAAATTGAAGATTCACCAAGTTTAAATGTTGTTCATGTTGCTTGTAGTAGATCTTCTAAATTAGGTGAGGATATTGAGGCACAAGATGATATTGAAAGTTTTCCAAAGTCTAATGTTGACCGTCATTCATTTGGTGAGATGGGTAGCATGTTAAGTTTCAATAAAACTGTATCTGTAGATCAGGTATCACATAAACTACAAAAGAATTATAAACATTCAACACCTATGTTATCATTAGATAATTCATATTCTCATTAACAAATTGAATCGTTTGTTAAATGTGCCAATATTCATGGTGAAGATGAAATATTTTCAGAATTAAAAATTGACTGTGTTGCATTATCTTCAGAAAATCATAACGGTAGTTTACATAAAGTTATTGCAAGAGGTAGTGGTAGAATAGGTGAGGATGTTCCTGATAGTATTGAAAAATCTTTAATTGGTAGTGGTATTGTTGAACATATCGCAAATAGCAATACATATGAGTTATACTACATAATTTCGAATATATAAACAAGAAATTAACCAATTTATCAATATATGACGATGTTCGAGTTGAAACAGGCAATGATTTAATACCAAATCTTGTATCATTCGTAAAACGTAATGGTGGAAAACCATTTAATATACCTGAAGTATGTCCTGCATGTGGTAGTAAAGTAGAACAAGTTCTACAACAACGTAAAGGAGGTATAAAGTTATATGTGTGTAATGCTGAAGAAACTTTTAATGCTCAAATTCATGGTAGAATCATTAACTTTGGAATTTAATATGCAATGGATATTAATGGAGTTGGTAAACAATAATACAGAAATTAATCAATGAATTCTTAGTTTTTATACTTGCACATTTATTTTATTTAACTGCAGATGATGTTAAATTATTACATGGATATGAACATGAAAGTTCTAAAATTATTATAAATTCTATTGACAATGCTAGGTAAAATAGATCATTACAACGTTTAATTATTGGTTTAGGTCTACCAAGTATCGGACGTATTGCATCAAGGGAATTTGCGAAGAAATTACAATCACTAAATAATCTTGTCAACTTTGTCGATTCTACTAATTCTCATTCGGATTTATTATTAAGTATTCCTGGTCTTGATGAAAGAACTGCAGATTATTCATCCAAGTTTTTACGGAACCATCAAAATAAAATCATTGCTAACTTATTCAAACAGTGTCGTGTTCTCGATGAGGAAGATGAAGATGTTACTGACGAATTATCTCAGCTGGGGGAGGGAGGTAGAATGGTGAAAGGTAGAAATTTTATTTTTACAGGGGAACTCGTTAAGATGAATCGTTTTAAAGTTGTGGAATTCATTAAGAAAATTGGTGGCGGTAAAGTTACTGCAGATGTTTCTAGAAGAACAGATTATGTCCTGCATGGAATATCATACGGTCACAAATTTTTCAAAGCGCAACGATTGAATGTTATAACCACTGACAAAAATGATTTCTTACAAATGTTTAATGTTTCAATAGACCTTCAAACCATTCACAAATTTCTAAATTAAAGAAAGTTCTACTATTATTTTCAAGATTATTGTAAGTAGCTGTGTCATTCTTTCATTCTCCTTGCCTTCTGAAACTTGTTCATTCAGATGAGCTATCAATCGAATACGTTTCTTTTCTTTATCTTATTTATCTTGATCAAATTAATCCCAACTTTTCGCGCCAAAGTATCCTACCACAACTTTCCTATCTTCTACTTCCTATTTTCCTTCTCCAAATTTAATAACCATTTCAGCTTGTACGAAAATGTTTATCACGTCAAATGACACACCATTTAATTCAGTTTTCAATTCACCTTGTTTAACTCTTCCATTTGACAATTTTAAGTCATTACAACGCATCCATTCTAATGAAGTCACCAACGCATTTTCCTCCTCATTGTCAATACATCGTCGGGCACATACTTCAGCAGAACTGCGCATGTAACCTCTGACTTCAGTACCATCCATTAATGAAAATTCAGATTTTTCATCATATTTTAACATACTTGCAAATCCTATTTCATTTCTTCTTACTTCTTTAACAATTTCATTTCATTTATTCCTCTTCTTCTATTTTATCTTTACTTCAACGTCTTCTTCTTCATTTCCTGTTGCTGAAGTTTCCGTATAAAATTGAGTCAAATTAATGCGCATTTGTTTAGCTTTCTGTGTGAATGTTTCAACTTTCTTTTCACCTTTTTTAGTTTTAACTTCAAATTCTTCAACTACACCATTATTAAATTGCATAATCGCAGCAATAGGTCCGAATGACCGAATTAGTTTTCTCTTCCCACTTGCTTCAGTCTCTATAATTTCAACAATCAAATAAATATCACTCGATTCACTATTACAATACGCAATAATTCCACTTACATGTCCTGATATCCCACTTCCATCCAACGTCTCCATTTTTATCCCAAACATCGCCCATATAGTGTATTCAGCATACCTGTTGTTGTTATGACGACATGATACATTATTACATACTAATTATATCGCGTCTAGCAATCTACTCATTTTTACTTCATCAATTTTCAAAATCATACCTTCACTCAAGTTTAGGTTTGGAGATGTAATTGATGCGGACATGTTATTTTCATTATTATCAATTGTATGTGTTGTCTTGTTCCTGGTTGTTGATGTCATTCGATTCTCAACTATTTGTTGCTCTAGTGGTTGATTTGATTGCGTACTACTAGTCGAGTTTAGATTGTTGATGTTGTACTATTATTGATCATCATTCATAATTTCTGCACCGTTCACATTTTACAATGACGTGAAAAAGATTAGCGAATTTATGGAATTGAAAAGTCTGACAGAAAGTAGTATGACTTCATACAACTTCATTCTTCGCAACTTCATTTTTTTTCAAAGTTCAGAATTCTAAACACAAAAATTAAATAAGTAATCGCTCGTTGTCATCACGTAAGTTTCTGAACATTATGAAAACGTATACCATCCAAATTTAATGCATGACTGGCTGCTCTTGTCTGATATAAAATTAAATACAGGATGGAATAAATTTCAATTTCAAATCTATGTTATTGCATGTCATGCAACAATTCATAAGCCATTCCAGAGGCCACTGAGGTGGCTGACGAATGGTTGCATGACATGAACTAAAAATAAATAGATAAATATTTAATTTTTGAATCATAACCGTTCATCAACCATCCCAGTAGCCACTGGAATGACTGACGAATGGTTGAAATCGTTGCATTACAAAAAGAATCTCAGCATGGCTTACGAATGATTGGTTCCATATTCTGATTAATTTTAAGTCCACCATTTATGGTCCATACTAATTAGTGGTTTTATAGAATTTACAGTCACGCCACTCATGATCCATTCGTGCCCAAGTACAGTAGAAAAAATCCAACCTTTTTGAAGTAAATTGTCATGCGCCATTCTGCACGCAAAACCGCCACTCAGCCGCAACTTAGTCCGATATCTTTCTACTTGGGGGTTACTGGAATCCAGGTTTGCGTTTACGATTGTATTACCTTTTTATGCGACATTTATCTTCGGTGAAGTCCTCTCCTTGGTGGGAATGTCTTATTGTCGCTCTGGTAACTGCGGAGCGTTCAAGAGTCTCTTGATAGGTTTCCGAATGATCGGAACTGTGGTATCATCGTGAATTTCCACTAACCACTCACGCGGGCGGATTTATTCTACGGGTCTGCCGGAAACATTACAATCGAGGATGACCGACGTAACTAGTCAATCAAACACGCGGAAGGTCACCATTTTTGACTGCCATCCGAGTTGGACAGCTATTTTTATCGTCCCAGTCATATTAACCGGTCTGTTGTTAGCGTCTAGTATGTTGGTAGACCCTTTTTGAGGCTTGATGAGTTTCTCTAATCCATACGATAGGTCGGAGGGTCTAATGAAACTAGGTCAGACACCGGTATCCAGGACTGCAAAAACCTGTTTTGGTTAATGTAAAGTGAGATCAATATTTGCATAGACGCGGTAATTGCGTCTGGATAATAGTAATCTCGTGTCTTACGTGATTGTACGGGTTAATTTCCGTCATGGACGTTGAATTCTACCGAAACGGTTCATTGGAAATGGTGTATTTGACGCTACCGAAGTTACATGAGGGACAAGAAGACTTTTTGAAGGAATCTTTAGGGCGATTAAGTATTTTATTTATTACATAGGAAGAATATTTAGCAAGTCCTCGGGTTAGTTTTCCTTAGTCTTTTCACTGTTTTTGGTAACTTTGTCCACTATCTAAAGGTTGTTGTTCTTCTGGCGTGCGATTAACGATAGTTTTTCCTTGTGGTATGCCGTATCAGGCACTTGAGACTTCTGTGCTGCTGACAACTTGTCACAGTTGGTAATGAACTGTTTAAATTTGTAGAATTGTAGTTACTATTTTGGAGAGATGTGGTTGAATTCGTAGCAATGATGACACATCAATGGTTTTTGAGTCTGGTCGTTTCTTCTGTTGGATGTCCACGGCACACGATTGAGGTTGAAGCACATCCCCGAAGTTGATAAATCCGGGCCTTGTTGTATTGCCGTATGGGTTCTTTTCCGGTTTCGTTCCTCTTCCAATAACGTGGATGGTAAGCCATTGGTGTACACCTAATCGACTGGTACTACCGTGTTGTATTTGCTGTAGGCAGAGTGTTTATCAGCTAGTTCTTCCGCGAAGTGTACTTCTCGTGATATTTTTGATCCCCTAGCGGGTAATATTTAATTCCGCGCTCCAACACGTTGTGCTCCCTATGAGTCACCTTGGACTTGAGCATACTGCACAAGGCTGTCGAGATTTTGGTCCCACCGGGGTTCATTTTCTAGAGAGCGTGCAATAAAAGTTTGAGATTTTGGTGCAAGTCAGTCCACGAAGAACGTCATCTTTTCCAACTCATCATGGACATTGCCACATCAATATGCTGCGGCATTAAATCTGGACGAGACGTCCTGTTCAGATTCATTAATTAACTGCCGCTTTCCGCGTAATGTTGTAGTACCCTGCAAGTGGGTACTGAGAGATTACCCACAACAATTATGTTATATATTGATCTACCTCCCTTACTGTACGAGCCACCAGCCTTCGTCCCAATTTTCCCTTTTTTCGCCTATTTTCCCTTCATTCTTTTCCTCTCACAACATGTAGTGATTACAAACCTGTAGGCTTAGATCTACAGGTCTGTAAGCAATACCAGTTTTAGACAATTAAAGCCGTCTTTACGCCGCGAACTGGGCTCCAAAGAGACAGGCATATATTCCCTGATCAGAACTCTACCTCCAACCTTTGCCTCAAATAACATCAATTGTAGCGAACCAACTATCAGCTGAGTCTCCGTACGGGCGAGACAAGGATGATGTATCAGTGCTCACCCGAGGTGCAGACTTCCATCAGGGCCGCACTGGTAGTGTTGAAGCTCTGGATCGTCTGACCTTCCGCCATTGCTTTACGACGATTTTACAGTCCCCTGTCGTGACGGGATCCTCCCCTAAGCCTCTGCCACCTCCACCACCCACGACTTGTACCCCCAATTCGCTACGGGTGGGGTAATAAATTGTTCTCCCAACCTATAAATCTACCGACACTACATCTATAACAAAAATAATTATCATCTACATCTACTACCCCTACTTCTACAGCTTCACTCCTAACTGCAAAAAATATCAAAACAGAAAGAAGGTCATTTCTACCAGTCTTCCGCGACGAGCCCGTAAGGCTGCTTCCCACACCAAACTGCGTACATACTGGTCTCCAGCGCCGAACCATCCCGAGATCTCCGTATTACTTCTGTCATAGATACTTTATTTATTTCTCCAGCCCTGCCCCCTACTCGCATTCCGCCAGCCCCAACCTCACACTTTACCTCGCAAGAAGTAGGGGTACCAGAATTGATCCCCCCTTCGCCATAATATGCCACTCACCGTCTGCCACCCGGCGCAGACAACACAAAGGGAACTCGACCGTTGGTTCCCTGCCCGTGTGCCAACGTGTCTCTCCGACTTGACCTTCTCGACGCGGAACTGCGTCATCTTAGAGCGCACGTTCAAATGGAATTGAACCGTAGTGTCCAGTAGGATAAAATAATCCTGGGTCGCATCGAATCGATCGCAATCCCGGTGCACCCGTATGAGTCTAAGATGGAATTGATGACAAAAACTGTTTCGTCCATTACAGTGCCTCGAGTTTGCGGAGTACATTCAACCCAAGAAATGCACGTACATCGTCGTCCAGCTCGAGACTCGCCTCGTTGGTCTTTCAACGAATGTTAATGACACTAGTCGTAGTCTCTTCCAGCTGGATATAACGGATTTCAGACACACCATAGGCCCCCAGCTACCGCAGCGTCTCATACGACGCCCGGCCTGTCACATGATGATTTATCTGCCAACTCCGAGGGCAATACCCTTCCCCCTTCCATAGATCTCCAGCAGCCGAGCATCTTCGCGGGTCTGAATCCTCCAGTTTGAGCTCATCACGGAGGTGAACACGACCGCCCAATTGCCCGAAATGAGCGCGGTTGACTTCCAGCCTCCATGTATTGGCATCTATGCGCAGGGTCTCCCGCCATTCACAACCATGGTGGAAGCCTTCCGTAACCTCGTCGCTTTCCGCAATTAACATGTGCACAACATGGCTGCCATCATGGCTAACAAGGAGTACAAACATCTGAATTCCTGAAAAACAAACAATCGATGCTCGTTTCACATCCATCGAAACCTTCTCGGATTCCGGCGGCATGATCTTGTTCGCTTTCCTCTCCGAACTCCTTGAGGCATTTAACACCTATTCCCTAAACTGGAGTGCCGCAGTTCACACCCTCGCCTCTTATTCACCTGACCACTCTCAGTCCTTGTGCGACTAGCACGTCCGGCCGGGAAGCTCTACCCAACTGACCCGGCACTCCACGTCCTGACCTTACGTCTTACATGCCCTGCTCGAACGCTTTATCACCGACTAAATTCTTCTTTCCTATGATGGCGTCATCAGCGACGCGCCGCGACTTGTTTGTTCTTCCAAACCAACCTTTCGGAGTTGGACCCATCCAGGGCATAGTATTTCCAGGCGATCAAATGCCTGGCCAAACGATGCGGTATCCATACAACCGCCATACTGCAACACGCCAAAACGACCTTGATGCCTAAACTCTTGTCGCCTGTTACATCATCGGCGTCTGTGCTCAGAACAAGACGGGCCGCGCCGTCAGTCACGTTCATTCCCACGGCTGCGGTGAGACCTCTCCCCTTTCATTCCCACCATACTTCATCGAACCTTGGCCGACGGGTTCCTTAGACTCCACCACAGTGGTCTCTGATTCCATTCCTTCCCCACTCACACTACGAGACAATATACAAGCACTCTCGTAGGATCAGCTCTGCAATGTTTCGTTGGGACCGAAAGCTGTCTCCCCGACGACTTCCAGCTCTGATGACGTATTCCAGTCAGCGCGGGTGACCCAGGAAATGTTGAAAAAGTTTTATCTATCCACCAGCTTCATCGGACTTGATCACGTCGCCGTTCCCATACTGACAGAATACCACATCGCGTTGACAATTTAGGCCATTCCGTCCGATTATTTGGGGCTTAACTGTTGAACATGCCGAGAGTCGGGAAACTAGGCATTCCCGTGTCCGAGCTTGACAGTGCGACAGAAAATGTTCTTCGCCTATCGCTACTACCATCATCAAATCTCGTCAAACCTCCGAGTCGCCGACTAATTCAAACAACACTCAGCCCACACGGTCGGAAATTATCCCGACCCGCCGCCGAAACTGCCAAAGAACTCATACGGTATTGAAACTGGCGGTAGTAATGGCAGTAAGTCTCCCCGCCGCCGTGAGAACACCTGGGATGATTGTTACCGGTCCACCTGTCTTATGCCAAAGCTGACCACGGACTCCGTCACCGTACCAGACAGAGATGCAGAGAACGCGGAAAACTGCGCAGGCAGTAGCTAAACGACCAATTTCCTCTGTCCCTGCGTCCACTACAGGACGTTCTCCGAACGAGGCACGCGTGTGACACAGATGTGAATAAATGATACAGTGTCTCGTCTATCTCATGTTCTCGTGCCTCCTTTCTGTGTCGCTCGCTCGCACAAGCTTATATCCCGTACACCGCGGACTGCAAGAGACGGTCATACCCTGCGCCTCGTCACAAAGGTCGAGGTTCCGGCAGTCCTCAACGACGGCCGCCGCCCTATGAGCCATCTGGTCGGCCAAGACGATCTTGAATCACTAAGCTTGGTGATTGGATCAACCACTCCTTGACGGGTGGGACATTTCTCATCCGAAACGAACGCGATCACCTGATGTTATCTCAGCATTCACACTCTCACGAATGGATGATTGTATCCCCAGATTAGGAGAAGCGATGGTCTTCAGCACCCAAGACGCCAACATTGGCTATTGACAGATTCTTCTGGACCGGAAGGGTAGGGACAAGACGACTTTCACGTCTCATTGTTACAAATTCCGTTATACGCGGATGACCTTCTGTCTCCGCAACGCACCGGTCACGTTTCAACGTGCGCTGAATGATATCATGAAGCGCGTGCGATGGAAAACGTGTTTAGTTTACCTTCGACCACTTGATCAGCCTCTACTCGTCTATAGAGGAGCACGGCCAACACGTGGAAGACTTTCTCACCATCCTTGGCTCCGCTGTAATCTTGCGTAATCTGCAGAAGTGCTAATTCTTCTAGCGGAAGATCAATTACCTTGGCCACGTCCTGTTACCGGAGAAAGTAGCGATCGCATCAGACTCCACCCCTGGCGTCCGCGAATCTGTCTTCCCGCGGGACATTACACAACTGCGGCTCTCCCTTGGAGCATGAAATGTGTATCGCTGATTCATCCATAGCTTTGCCAAGATGGCACACCCCCTTCATGAAACACTCGTCAAAGAGGCCAACATGGATTGAAGGACCCTACCGAATCTTAGTTGGGCTCGTTCAACGCCCTGAAACAGGCTTTAATATATTCTCCGGTCCTATCCGTTCCACTCTTGGACCAGCTCTTCATTATTTACACTGATGTTTCTGCTTATCAAATCTGTGCCGTTCTTCTCCGAAGATAGAACGACGAGAGATCGTCGTCCTGGGCGACCATCGGATACTTGTCTCGCGCCTTGAGGAAGGCGTAGCATAACTACTCCGCCACGGAACTCGACGTCCTATCCGCAGTATGGTCCATAACCACACTTTGGCCGTACATCGATGGCCAACTCTTCACTGTGTGTCCAGACCACAACACCCTGCAATGGATGCTTGAATCAAGGACCAAATAAGCCGGATGGCCCGATGGCGCAATCGTCTGGCGCCATACAATTTTCAAATCGTACCCCAACCAGGGAAAGTCCTCTAAGTCTCAAAAACTGTCCCGACTTCTCGTCCCATGCACGACGGGCGAGGCAGAACAGACCCCTTTTGATGAAGACATTTCCACTTTCAAAGGTGGCATTCAGGTCGTGATACACTGGTAGATTCGCCAAGAGGCATCCTCGTTAATTCTAGGAGGTCCAAATGAATCCAGCGGCGGGGATAACCCCGCCGCAGCGTCCGAGCAAGCCATTGCAGATGTCGAAGCATTAGAACTAGAAGTAGACGCCATCGACTTAGCCATGATCGACGCCCTTGTCCTTTGGAGCCTCGATGAACCCTAAATGAACTTTTTCGAACAATTGAAAGTATAAAAAATAGTACAGACACATCCTAAGAGAAATAAGATCGACACAAAGTTGGTATTCAAGGCCAAAGAAGACCAAGATGGAAACGTCATAAAATTTAAAGCGACTTGGGTGGTAAAAGAATATTTGAAAACCTTTGGAGTCGATTACGAACTGCCACACGCACCTGTTTCAATAATATCAACATTACGCACCATCTGTTCGCTCGCAGTAAAATTAGGGTTGAAAATACACCAAATGGATGTCTGTACGTCATTCCTAAATGCCGTACTCGATGACGTAGTATACGTAAAACCTCCAGCAGTTTATGGAGGCCTGGTCCCACTTGGACAAAAGATCGTATTAGTGAAGGCGCTATACGGATTTGAGCAAGCTTCTCGAATATGGAATCAAACGCTCGACTATTTGTTAATAGCGAAATGTGGTATGTGACCCAGTGACGGGGATCGTTGCCTGTACACCCGTTATGATTCGAATGAAGAATTAGAATTGATAGTTATGATATACGTTTACGATATTCTTCTCATGTCTACAAAGTATAATATGCTTTTAAAGGCGAAAATGAGTTGGGAAAACAATTCAAGATGAAAGACCTAGGGATTTTCAAATTGTTCCTCAATATGACGATTATCCATCGGTCAATAGGAGTATACCTTACATAGACTTCGTACATTGATAGAATATTGGATGGATTTAAAATGTTCGACTCAAGAACAAAAGCAGTCCCGCTATCACCAGCTTAAGCCATACGAAAATTATCATTCCCGCCAACTAAGGACAAAGATGTCAAGTTCCCATATCTAGAATTGGATGGGTGCTTATTGTATTTAAGAATTTGTACAAAACCGGACATATCGTATGCCGTTGCTGAATTGGCTCGCTTAGTTTCTGATCCGCACGAACAACATTGGATTAGCCTCAAAGATATATTTCAATATGTGAGAGTGACAAGAGAACATGGGTTAGTCTATAGTAGCAAAAGTAAGTCGCATACTCTGCATGTATACCCAGAAGCATCTTGGTCTGATGACCTCCTCACTCGTAGATCGACTTCTGGAATACTGCCTTACCTTGCTGAGCATCTGGTGGACTGGAAATCATTGAAACAATCAATTATCACCCATAGTACTGTCGAATTTGAATATAGGGCAGCAGACCTAGCAACTAGGATGATGTTATGGTTCAGAGTCTTGTTAAATGATTTGGATGAATAACAGCAAGGACCCACTGTGATACATGAGGACAATACTGCATATCTCGTGTTAGTGAAGGGAGAAGGACAGTTCCTCATATCCAAGCACATAGGATTGTGATATCACTACCTTATAGAAAATGTAATGAAAAACGAGATACGACTTGATCACATCTCTACCAATTATCAACTCGCCGATTTGTTGATGAAAGCCCTAGCCCCTAGGATATTCAAGTCGCTGATGCAGAAAATCATCTTCAAACCAGCTGAAGATGACATTCATCTGTCTAAATATTGTCTCCCCGCTTCAAGTTATTTATTCTGTTTGTTTGTCAAAGTGTGATATTGAACATTGAACATGGAATTTGTTAGTAATTCCAAGGTTGATAATCCACAAATTCATATGGAAGTAGGGGTAGTTTAATTTTCTGGAGCATTTAGGTCAGGAATGGTATGAAAAATTATGGTTTCTAATCATATGCATGCAAAAGTTTGATCCATAATTAACGTGTGGTTGAACATATGAACCAAAATGCACATCATTATCCAGTAAGTCAAAGTTTATGTTAATGCTGAACATTATGATCAAATGCCAGTGGTAGTGATGATGGTGATGTTGAACATAACAGAATTAATTGATATCCTACATCGTTTTCTCTTTTCGTCTGCAACATGGTGAGTCTCGTATCGGATCAAAATGCGTTCCATGGGAAGGAGCGTAACCAAAAATGGTTGGAGCAATATGTGTACGACTCAACTATCCAGGCCCGCGTTTTGCTCAGATACGACTTCGAGGTGCACGTATGTTCAATTGTATAGTTGATGAATTATTCGCGAGATTTCTTGCAAGATGAGATTGAAGATGAGATGATTCGCAAATTTTTGAAAGTTTTTTTTATCTATCAGTCACAATCGTCACGGAGGCGTGTTGGAATTTGATATGACATAATAATACACATGAAAATGCTGTAACTTGTTGCACCTGTACACCAAATAGAAAGAAAATGATTTGTCGTTCTTAGTGCGTGTACTAATACGTGTACAGTAATGACATGTCACTTCTAACGTCCGTTTACACTGTACTATGTTAGGTTGCAACTACTGTAATGCATTCAAACGTCGCCGTCGTTCTTGGGACGAGTGGAAACAAGCAGAAAGAAAATGGAACATGAAAGAACAAGCATGCGCAAAGGTATTTTCACTCTAAATAAAAGAGTACAGCACTTTTTAGATACGTACTGTCAATCAATTTTTCAATAAACTCTTAAATCTACCTTAATTTCCAACAAAAACAAAGTCATTCTAAGTTGTCAAGATGTAAAAAAGAAACTCATTTCACACAAAATATTTTGCCGAGTTCGAGCCATCTTCAAATATTAGAAAATATCAATAGTCCCTACACAATGTTTTCGATTTCTATGATTTTATGCATACGATGACGTGAGGAAAAATTAACTTTCAGGTATGAATTTTTTCTTAATAATATTTTTATTTAACATTCACCACACCAAGAATGGGTATAATATCCACACTATTGTGATTAAAATTATAAATCTCTGCTCAAATTGGTCACATAAATGATTGAAGGACTTATTGATATTTTTGCTTAGATTCCGAGCTACAACGTCTGATAAAATTGAGAAAAATCGACAGAGACGTATCTCTGTTAATTATTCTCAAGTTACTGAAACGGTGGCTATACATATGAAAAAATACATCTGAATCTTCATAACATGTTTTTTTCTTTAAGTTTTCGAAATTAGAAAATATCCATTTCCAGAAACATGTTTCCATCCTAGTTGCAATGAGGCCATGAACTTAAAGCAGCACCAGTGATTTGATGTTACCCACTACCACATTGTTGTTTAAATAGCCATATGTCTATGAATTTTGTATGGTCTATTAATTTGCTCTCATTTTAGTTTTATGCGTATTTCTGCCATCTCTCTCTACAGTACTTGGGATTCGCCGATGATCATTCATATCTCCAAAATATTTATGTTACCGTATTTTTATTGTTTATTTCTTATTCGAAGTACAGTAGCTTTTTATCTCTCTTCATGATTGTTTAATGTTAAAACAATCGTGGGTTTTGGTAAAATCATTTCACTTATTTATGACGATTTATTTTCATTGAAATTGCACCAGATTTTAAGTCACGTGGTAATTTTTTCCCCTTTAAATACTGTCAACGGAATATTTTGAGGCTACTTTTTTTGATTTTGGCAGAGTCATAAATTGTCCGAAAATTCAGTGTCAAGTAAGCTCTTAGGTAACAGTAAAAATACCGTTTCGTTTTTTTTCTCCCTCCTTTTCTCAAAAAAATGGAAAAGATCCCATCAGTAGGGTGATCGCTTGTACATATGGGAGTTTAGGGGGTGACCGTCTTTTTAGGAGTGTCGAAGGGATTGTGCAATATTAAAATATTTAATTAAAAAACAGAACCACCCCCTGGCCTTCAACTCTACAGGGCATGTGAACTCTCGGTTTTAACACTTGCTTTCACTAGCACCTTGATATATATATTTCCCCCATCGATTTTAGTTAGTGGAACTACTATTCCTGCTAAACCACTCTACACTGTTACGTGGCTTCTTAGTTTCCCTCAGTTGATCTACAAATTTCTACATACTTCTCGTATTCAACCCGTTTGCTAACTCTCTCATAGTTATGGGCCCAGCAGGAGATTCTAAGAACTGTCATTCCCGCCCAAAATTTTGGCTGGGAAATCCGATCTACAGCTTGGACGTATGGATTCGGTAGTAAACAATGCTACGTGCGAGCAGTAAATCTTTGGGAACAATTTCACGATAATCTCCTCAATAGAAACAGAAACAAACTTTCACCTGATTTACGCGGTATATGTGGATATGACTCCGGACGGTAGTACAGTATCTTTCTTCGGTATGGAAGCTACAAAAACCCATCTTTAGCTACAGTGAAGAGTATTGAACTCTTTTATAGCAACAATCCATTTAATCCGAACGACGGACGTTAGTGCCTTTTGCAACGTTGGTTCATCATCGATTTGAACCGTGTCGGTGATGACAAAGAGTGAGTAGGAAATATGTTTCCAATGTCGGAGGTTGTAGCCGTCAGTAGTATGAACCGTAGTGGGGTCGGAGTTGACTTAGGTAACTTCTTCATCATTGTCGGATGAATCATAAACTGATTCGGTATTCTCTTCTGAAGACTCATCATCCGATCCCCCATGCGTGCTCCATTGAATCGCAACGTAGGTAAGGTTATCTCCCGATAGCAGAAGTATAGGAACCGATGGCTGTGAAACAGAGTCTGTACTGTCATCCATTGGAATCTATATAGTGTCACGGTCTTCACTAGAATTACAGGGACTGTATTTTTCCATTATGTCTGCATCTTGAACAATATAGGATATCCTTGGAAAAATGGTATCGTTGCGCGAGCCTGCTTGGTACGTACAGCTCCGTCGGCGTTCAGAGCGTGGTATACAACACCTCCTTCGTGCAATAGGCATACACAGTTGCATATACGGGGCTCGAAGGTAATAAGCTTGGCTTGTACTTGTTCATACAACATTCGACAACCAAACGGGCGAACGTTCTGTAAATCAGTAGATTTAATACCAAAAAGGACTTGATGATGAAAATTACCAGTAGCAGAGTGACGAACAAAATTCTTTCAATTTCCTACGTGGCGGACCAAAAACTCCCAGTATAAAATCGGGAGCTTGGACTGTGTAAAACATGTCCTTGGCAATTCGAAAACGGTAAGATGAGTCCTTTCTGTCAGCACATTGGACTGTGGCGAATAAGTTGTCGTGATAGTCACACGTACACTATCATTCTCCAAACGGTCGACTGCTCTCCGAAATTCAGTTCCACCATCTGCATGGAGCTGTCGGATACTGTATCCAGTCTGTTTCTCCAGTCTGTTTCTCGCAATACCGGACGAATATAAGAAATTCTTCTCCAGCATCACCATTAATCAGAAGAAGACACACAAACATAAAATGAGAGTACTTTCGATGATTTTGAGGAAGTATTTATAACCGTGACCGGAACTTGTCTTGATATTTTCCTTGGTGTCAATATGAATACCACTGATATGCTTAGTATTTGTCAAAGATCCTGAAAACGTCTTGAAGACTTTCACCTCGTACAGATGTCGCACTGTACCGTCTTAGAGTTGACATGAAGGGGTAAACCGCCATGGATATATCCTCGAACAGACTTGAGTGGTACCGCATGTCCGAGGCGGAGGTTCCACGTCCCCCGTTGCGTGTTTATTATTTATGGTTGGTACTCCCCTCCCCCATATGGTATCATGTGCTTTTATATATAAATTTTAGGGTGACCGATTGGCCACGATGTGCTACTCCGTCCATCTGAACGAGCGAATGAACTTCGTGCGGCTACGAACGTGTGCGGGTGCATACGGACGTTGCCGAGGGAGGAAGGGAAGCGCCGCGGGTCGAAAGAAACCCAGGAAGGGAATCCTGGATGTGGGAGTGTGGTCGGAGGGAGTATGTGGTCTGGAATGGCGAGAATGGCGGGCAGCCGAGGGAATGCCATGGGAGTCCGAGGATCCCATGGTGTCTGGATTCTGGTGGGCGAAAGAGCCGAGTGATGATATTAGAGAGGAGCGGCAGATAGCGGCGGTGCGCTGCGGCTAGAAGAATGGCCAAAAGCCTATTTCTAGTTATGTAGAGGAAGTGGCTGGTGTGCCTCGGTCAGAGGGAGCCGAAGCCAGTTGATAATTATGTAAGGAAGCGATTGGTGCGCCGCGTCCGGAGGGAAGGATGAAAGTCAATTCATGATTGTCGAGGAAAGCGGTGGGTGAGCTGCGGCCGGAGGGAAGGCTGAAATCCAATATAGAAATTATGCAGAGGAGGCGACTGGATCGCTGCAGTCGGAGGGAAGGCTGAAATCCAATATAGAAATTATGCAGAGGAGGCGACTGGATCGCTGCAGTCGGAGGGAAGGCTGA
>JAULBU010025565.1:0-17883 GCA_032358235.1 Odonthalia washingtoniensis
GGTCTGTCAAATCCTAGTCTATATGAATGTTGAAAACATTTTGTACGACCTGTAATAGAATGATTGCATGAAAAATGTCCTCGGCATCCTGCAATAAATGGCGAAAAACTATTATTGGAACGCCATTCAAAAGTTAGTTTCCCTGGGTTGTGGGTTGTATGTACTGCTAAGTGCTAAGGATGGAAACTAGGAAATGGTGCAGTTAATGAACAAAGAATGAAGAAATGAACATTGTTAGGTTAACAAAACCGAAAATCTGTCTTGAATATATCCTTGAAGCTCTTCTTTGGATTTGACATTTACAGTTTGGATTCCACAGATCTATGAACGAAAAGTGTACCATGAACTGTTCAGAGATGTTTTTCGATGTGAAATCTTGTAATTTTGCTACTTTTTTGATCCACAGTCCAATGTCGCATGTACGATCATTGAGCGACGTACGGCTAGACATATGTCATGACTTGAAGTCATTTCAAGAGATTCGGAACTGACATAACTGTTCATTACAAACGTGAATTGGGATGGAATACGTTAGCCTGAAGTACGCTGGACCATGAAACAAAAATGTGTAGAGGTGTTCCGCGTGTGGTGTGATCAGAAAACAAATCTACAGTATGCCTATTGTGGACGGACAGTCTTTCAACTGAGACGAACTTTGAAAAGAGCACTGCGTTATGGGCCCAGAAAAATAATCAAGTATTGCTGCCGTCCCAAGTGTTCATATGAAATTCGCTCGGTATGTTGAAGAAATGTACACTTTTGAAATAGTCTACAAGATTGGTGGGCAAGTTGTGTATTGTAAGTTTATAGTTTAGCTTTGTTAGAGGTTGATTCATCTACAGCTTCTTTGGCCGAGTGGTTTAAGGCGGCAGACTTAAGGTTCGTACAGACTGAAGGACATCTGCTTCACAATAGTGAGTATGGGTTCGAGCCCCATAGGAGGAATTAACATATTTTTCCCTTTATGTTCATGACAAAACGGTTATTATGTGAAAGTTGACGCGTTGGTCGTAATTAGAGTGAAAAAAATGAGAAATCGGTTGGTTGTTCGCTGGTGACAATTTAGTTTCACCAAAAAAACAATTCCTTTGGTGTGTAATTTGAAACGGGCTGTTTGCTGATTTGCCTATCCGATACTGTAAGAATATACTGTAATAAATTTACTGAATAATGTTTGATTTAATTTTTGTGTTTTATTTAACTGAAACAATTTTTGAAGAAATGTAAAAACAACTTCTCCCTCACAGGGCGGGCTTCATCAGCCGATCTCATGAAAAGGATTTTTCAAAGCCACAAAATTGAAGTGATTGTGACTCTCTATCGTGGACGACTCTGTTGTGGCCTGGAGTCAAAAATAATGTAGTCGAAATTCCCCGAGCTGGTGTTATGGAGGGTATCCTACCTTTTTCCTCAGAAAATAGGAGGTGCGGTTCTGTCCTTTCCTATCCTGTCCCTGTCATATCCGCCTGAGGGAGATGTGGCTTTATCCTCTCATTTTGGGGGCAAAATTTTCACGTGTCCACATGTGAACGGAATCAGACAATTGTTTTTCTTTGCATTTACACGTTTAAAAACGAATCAGCCGATAGTAACTAATAGAATCAGTCAAAAAAGAAGTACCTTATGGTGTTTTTGGAGCTTCTAGCCTGCTGACCGTTCAATAGCTTTGTTCTGTTGATTGGTCAGATTAGTTTTTTAAAATTTTAAAATTTGAGCAGAAAGAAATAATTTAAATTTAAATTTATTATAAATTTTCAACAACATCAATTTTTCAATGTACATCTGAGTTCGTCTACATTGCGAAGAAAATTCATTTTTATAATATTTTTGTCTTTCATCATCTCTCTATCCCCAAACCAATCTCCAAAGTGTATTTTCACCAAAAGAAGTATCTTCATCAAAAAGGTATTGTATCTTATACTATTAGTTCACTTTACTTCACTTCATGTCACGGAATGGAATGTCCATCAGGTAGAGGATCGAAGCATAATCAACCAAGACTTATTGGATCAAGTACATGGACTAAAGTACATGATGAATTCAAACAAAAAAAGGAAAAGGTTGGAAAGTGATTTTTGATGCTGCTCTTGAACATGTTCCTTCACAAAAGAATAACGCCCCCTCTTCTCCTATTTCATACAGTTTATTTTTAAAATATTGGAGTGAAGACTTTTCATTTTAAGAATGCGTCAAAGCGGTTCTGACGTCTACGACAGTGTACAACCTTAACATAATATCTCAAAATTACTCCTTCTCATGATATAAGCTTCCATCAACTACATCAGACGCTTGCACTGCGACGTCCTAGTCAACATACAAAGATTTTATTATTACATGCTGACAATTACACCGATCAAAACACCTGTTAACAAATCCTTCTTCCTTTTCATCAACTCCATCATCATCAATTCTCTGTATGAGCCTTGTCCACCCATAGGTATTGATATGTTCTATGTCATTCATACATCTGTTTCAGATCATTAGGCTTTATTCGAATCTCCTACATAATTAGGTTACAAATTTATAACTTTTTGCGCAACTCCCGTTTGACTTTTTGCATACATTGCGGCTTTAATAGAAAATGCGCATACGACTGGGAAAACTAAATTCGATACCTTATCATCCATAGCTCAATATCCTGGTGAAAACTGTGAAAACATGTTTATCGTTGCAAGCTGTTGATTTGTTTATCATCCTACCTCTGGTACGAATAGACTATTCGTACCACATGTTATCCTATGTATCCACCTAATTAAGTATCATGTAAATATAAATTAACATGTTTTAATACCGAAATCAACAATAAAAAACGTTTGCCATGGCCGCTCCTGTTATACATTTAAATTAATAACATAAGATCACAACAGAAGTACGGGCAACCCATCACCTGTAATTGGACGTTCTTCTTTTTCAATGGGGCCACGCCCATTATGAATTTCGTTCTCGTCACCCAGCTCTGATACATGATACGTATTATAGTTTTCTTCGGTAATCATCATTACCATCTTCTGGAATATTCTTCTCTGTTGTGATGGGGTCGGATTCAAGTCAGTTAGGGAAAAGCCGTGGTGGGACGCAGCACCCTAGCATTCTTTATCTGTTTCCACACTGACATTTCTCCCCTTAAATATACATTCCAGATATACTTCCAACACACACATAAATACAGATGAATTGATGTATGCAGATTTTAAAATGTATTGATGCATACATAGAGTCTTACCTAGTATAGAATTTGTTGATCTACTGCAGAACACAATTATCATATTCAATGAAACTTGGAATACGTTAACAATACGGTCAATGTGACTTTCTTCCAACATATCTTAGCACCCGTTTTGAGGAACAGACGGATACATCAATTATAGGTATCCCGGATTTAGATGTATAACTTCTTTTCTCGCTACTTTGAATATTATCTCTACTCATGTCTTTAAAAAACGTATTATGGTATACGTCGTGCTTCACACAAAGAACCATGAGAAAACAATGTTCAGATATGAGCTCTCGAAACACATTTTCATTGTACTGTAAACTGTTGCTATCTTCTAGATTCGTTTTACATATCGGTATATTTTCAATTTGTATGGGTGAAGCGTATTCATGATCATGTTTCCTTGATACCGATGTGAATTCTAACTGTCCTCTTTAAATCTCAGTCGGTATGTTACACAAGCTCATAGCGTATCGAACTTCTTCTAAAAAGACAACTCTGGTCCGGCTCTAGCATTCACGTCATTCTGATGTGACATCTGTATATAGTCGCTCAGAAGCACGAACGCAAACCTATTCTATTGCAATGAGCTTATTAGTAATATCTATACTTCCATATAAATAATTCATGTGATTCCTTAATACCTTCTTAATTATAACCCGTTGAGACTCTCGACCTTCTCGGACATTGTAAATGTGCTCATAGGTAGGTGATAGTAGCCAATTTAGACGTTCAATATAATGTTTTTGATACTCGTTCATTACTATCTGTATTGTCACAACCTTTCAAAAAAACTCTGACTACTGGATATTTCATCACTCGATTCGTATTGATCGTCTGTAAAATGAAAAACCTGTTCAACTGAACGTTAGAAACAGTAGACGTCAAGATCATTCGTTTCATTTTGCTTGTCTCAAATCCAACTTCTTTTTTCTACACACATCTAGTTAGCGTTATTTCTTTGCCAAACAATACACTACGGAGCGTGATTACGTTGTATATTCCATTGGCATATTCTCATTCATTTCGTTAGCTACTAGCTACCTAGTAGGTATGAGCAAACGGTTTCTGGTTGATTTGATAAGTACCTCAAAGATCCACCCTCAATAGCTTTACGAATTATGTTTACGCGAAAAACTTTATTGTGTGTTACCAACTCCTCATCATATGCAGCATTTAAATTAGATTTACATCCTCCGTTCGGTGAGTTAATGGTCTGCATTCCTTTAAGAATCAAAAGTATCGTACGGGCATTTTTCAGATCTAAAACATCCTCCATTAATGTCGACAAATTGAAGCCTATTGGTGCAATCCCTCATTCCATCTGTCGCGAAATCTCATCAAGTCTAGACTTTACAAAATCCTCCACTGATGAGTTATTCGTACTTCTTCTACATGCCCATGCACTGCAATACTTCCATTGACAGATGAAAAAAGGGGAGAAACAACTTTTGGTACAAGTATTTATTTTCCCACAGTTGGTTCTTTTAAAGGTAGTCTATACTGAAATGGAACATCATCACCTGGTTCATTTTCTATAGCATCGTCCGATTCTATAAACGTATCGTCAAATTTTTCATCTTTATCATCCGATATGTCATATTGTTCTCGTTATTTTGACAATCGGCAAGATCCTGCCAACGGATGTCTTACATCACGCACACTTCTACTTTTCTTTGATATATGAGAGCGTGTGATAGGTGACTGACTATTTCTCTTTCCAAGCATGCCACGGTGTTGAACATCTTCATCGTATTCCATGGCCATCTCACATACAATATCTGAACTATGTAATAATGTACAAGATTTCGTCATAACTGCCGATTTCTCTACGCTCTTTCCAATGACAAAAACATTAATGAATAGTTCTTCTATCAAAAAACGTTTGTTCGGTATCTTGGATATTGTACTCCTACTGGAAATGAAATGAGTTTCAGTCTTAACATTTAATACCAAAACATTCTCTGGCACAGATTTTTCTAGATTTGGTTACAATACCGGTTTCTGCTTCTACAAATATTATTTTGCCGCCAAAAATTTCAAGGGTACTTTTACACATTTCAGGAAATCCCTTTCACTATACAGATCTGCTCACAATAAATTATTAACTAAAAATTCGATATTAACCTATCTAACCATTCAACCTGATCTACCAAAAATTGCTCATTATATTGACGTACTATGGGTGCTTGACAACCGGGTTCAACATTGGTGGAAGGCTACGATCATTGATTTGTATCAGGGACGTAAAGTTTGTGGAAATTTTATTGCAAAGTGAACCATTCAGTATATTCCTCCTCAAAGACAAATACATTCCTCATGTGAAACCGAAAATAGATGTGCCGCATGATAAGACTTCTTGGAGTTACACTTCACCTAAACATGAAGGAACTATTAATGATATTGAATGGAATGATACAACTTCAGGACATTCTTCTGCAACGAAAAAGGCAAAGGAACCTATTTCACCTCCTGAATCAAATGCAAACATTCAAACATCAAATTGTAATGACTCTACATTATACAATCCACTATCGCAACTAGAAAAGTTCACCAATGATACACAAAAATGTTGTAAACATTGGATTCCAATATAGTACAACATCAAATACTAATGACTCCACTCCAACGTATGTCTTCAGATCAGGGTATTCCAGTTTTAGACATTCAGAGATTCATTACGTCGTGTACTACTCATGCGATTACTTTCTGCTTTCAATAGATGTGATGCGAAGGATTTCTTTAATAGAGGCCAAAGTGTTGAATCCATTACAGTCCATTTGGGGTTTCCACTTCATCTTTTTCAATGGCTTGTGAAGGATATCGCTCGTTTGAGCATAGGTCCTATGGAAATACATGGCATAGGTTATTTGTCATCTCTGAACGTAATTATATATCCTGCCTGTTTGGTGTATATATTTCCTGTTTCATCCGATCATTGCGATCACTGTGCGATTGGCTTCGAATAAGAGATATATTAGACCGTACCTTGCGTATTGTCAAGGTCAGAACTTCAACTTCAACTGGAAAATTACTAAGAATAATTGATTCTTCCCTTCCAGCAGAGTTTTATTTGAAGGAAAGAATCAGTTGGTTGACCAACTGATCCTACCTGGTATTTCATTGGATCTGATGTACCAATCTTAACCGAATCCAATATCGAAATAACGGGTCTTGATATCGTTAATGGTACTCTTCGTCGCGACATTTAGCATAGGACGATTGTAACAATCGTTATCAAGCCCCAATTTTACATTACTGTTGTAACAGTATCGTCGATAGTTCTAGTCTTTCGGTAAATAACTCTGCAACAGCTTTTCCGTGGGATTCTATCCACATAAAACCTGGTGTGAACTTTGAATATATTTGACGACGCCATAAAAACTCAAGATCTGGAGGCCTGCCTATAGACGTTATATCTACGTTAGACTTGGGAGAAATGTCCCTCACCATTCCTGTTTTCTAAGTGTCCAGTCATACGGCTACAGAACTGGATTCAGTTGTAAGCGAAGAATTCACAGACAAGGCTCTGATCAGGGGAACAACTCCTGCAAATCCTCATCGTTTGAATGAAACATTTGAATTAACAGAAAGAGAAAGGAGAATGATATCGCACAAATTCCTTCTTTTGTTATATTTTAATTTTAGTATAATGTATTTTCAATAAATTTTATCTACTTTTCTTTCTCAATATTATTATGTTTACTATTATTATATAT
The DNA here is from genome assembly GCA_032358235.1 of Odonthalia washingtoniensis. Taxonomy (NCBI): domain Eukaryota; phylum Rhodophyta; class Florideophyceae; order Ceramiales; family Rhodomelaceae; genus Odonthalia; species Odonthalia washingtoniensis. The sequence goes on from JAULBU010025565.1 coordinate 6,934, forward strand.
AGCTTCTTTCTATTCTGATAATAATGAAAAGGAGCTAAAAGTAATTTTGTTATGATAAGGGTACATGCAACTTATCATAATAATATTCTGTCTTCTTTCGGTCCGTTAAAACAATGAAAGGTGCACCTTTTTTCGTTTGAAATGGCACCAAAAAAACGAATTTATATTTTTGCGAAACATTTTTGCATTCGATTATTTTGTCATCTAATAGATTTCGGGACAAAAAGTGCATTACATGTCGATTCGATTGACTAAAACGGTTCGATCACACAATAAGGGCTTAGGATGCAACCAGGAAGAGGAACGGCACGACGGCGGTGAATTGTCCAATGGACGAAAAGGGGGAATTACACTGGCAGTACGAAGATTGAATTGAGTATATGGTGACACATGTACAAATTCAGTATGTACCCAGTATTACAAACTTCACCCGAATTTGGGTTTATCAGCACAGACTACTGTACTTGCACAACCCCACGTGTATCAAATTATAAACACGACCAATTCAATACTGTATACTGTAAGGACACGTGTGAATCACAACTCACCTCAAAGGTGAGACGGACCTTATTTATATGGACTCAAGGTGGAGGAACTAAAAATAAAGTTAACGGTACACCTTATTACCGAATTAACATCAAACCAGGAGATCACTCTGACGCCACACCAGGCACCGGCTATCATTTCAAGAGGGCACGCAGCATCACTGAAAGGTGATACCTGCGTCAGGTGTGAGGGTAACTCTAGCTGTCGGCCGCGAACAGGACTAGCAGTTCCTCTTCAAGCAAGTTCAGGATCGGTTCATCAAACTCGCACGGCGAATCAAGTAATTAGTGCGGCAGGATTTGAAGAGCAAACCATGCACCATTCAGATTAGCGGGCAACGGACTTACAGAAGGCAGTAGAAACACTTACATTGACTTTCAGTTACAGTTTAATTAAACCACGATCCGATTTAATTAGGACAGTGGAGAGACGGATCAGAGCTACACGTGTCAGGTTACTCAGCCAGGCTGGAGGAACAAATCAAAGCCACATTGGATAAATACAACAGTTATAACTGCACGGGACTTGAAGCATGACTTCCAAAACTGAAAAAGGACCGGAATTACGATCAGTGAGATCATCACCAACCCCAGCATGTGAACCAGCACATGCATCATCATCCACCCCTAGTGAATCTAGCGTACAAAAAATTTGAGCCCATTTTAAATCGGACCACAATTCCCGAGTTACGGAATCAGAGGCCCAAGCGGAAAGACATGGACGAAAGTAGCCACCATGGAAGAGATAGAAAGAGAGGGAAAACCTTTCCCAAAATTTGCAGAAGGTCCAGACCCACTTGAAGTGGGTCTGGACCTTCTGCAAATTTTGGGAAATGTTTTCCCTCATCAAGTTGATCAAAACGCACCGAAAAATGAACACCAAAACCACCTTAAAGTACTCAGAGATTATTCGAATCAAACGTTTACAGCATACTCTCGAACAAGCATGATAGCATAATTCCTCTGGGCTGATATTCTTAATTCATTTAGACTACACAGAATCAGATCATGGACAAATCCAATGCTCCATAAGTGGAGACATTTACTATTAAAACAAGGGATTTACATAAGGGCCGACAGAACAAGATCCCCTTACGAAAACATCATAGACATCCTGTACTGGGAAAAATTCTTGGCCCCAACCCACACCGAGTAGAAACGTGAAGTAATACAAAAGAATAAAGAAATGGAAAATCAAGATAATATGCAATTGAAAGAAGGCCATGGATACAACCAAATGAAAAGGACGGACAGAATCACTTACATAAACATAGTAGCGAACGAAGAGAACCCAGTAATAACAGTAGCACAGTGTAGACACAATGAACCAGACGACGATGGAAGCAGTTCAGACTCGTCTTCGAAAGATGAAGAAGGAAAGATTTATAACAGCGGACCCGAACCAGTCACTCCAAAACTAGAGGAAACTTTTCAACATCAGCCAACGACAGAAGATGGTAATAGAAATGAAGAATACGGCGAAGAGAGGGGATTAGGAGTCCAAGGAATTGTACGTGCCTTTTTTGGACACACCAAGTATATAGGCAGATACGAGGAAGACCTCGACGAAATCCTAAAAACTTGCGATACATACGCACACATGTGTAACTTGACTTCTAACCAGAAACGAAAGTCGATCCCCATCATGCTCAGTGGAAATTACCTATCATTGGTTAACAAAGAAGCAAAGACGTCAGACACTTTCGACGATATAGTGACCTTACTGAAGAAATGGTACAACTCCCAAAAAAAAGACAAGGCTATTGAGGGATTGGCAAGGGATGGGGTTTCACACGCCAATGGAGATCGACCCAATTTACTCTGAAATCACGGTTTACCGAAGATCTGTGGCAATGGTCATGAGCAAACAGAATCCATTAGACCCTTCTTACTATGGCGACCAGTACCTGCGAGATCAACTAAAGATGTGGATTAACATTCCCAGTGTATAAGACTCACTCAAGGATCGAGTCCCTAGAGGCTACAACAACTCATAAACAGGGTGGAAAACAGGCTTAGTGCCAGATCCCGCACAGTAGGGGCACTATCAGAATACTTGGCATACCAACGCCACTGCGCCTACCACGAATCATATGAACCAAGAGCCAACTACACCATAGGATAGAGTTACGGGGGAGAGGCCAGACGAAAATTGAAAGGATACGGGAGACCATCGATGAGAAGAGGCAGAGGAGGCAGGAACCAAAGTATGAACAGAAGAAGACAACTTCCAAGATGGTTGCGTGGAATAAAATGTTGCATGATATATGGGAAGGAAGGACACTTCGCTAACCAACGCCACAGTGAAGAAGAGGTCAAGGATGCTGTACTAAAGCTTAAAGAAAAGAAATACAGCGATTCTAACGGAGGATGACCTGGATTACGTCACCGAGATGTTCACGATCAAAGAAGAATGTGGGAAGAAGGAGACGAAGATATTGAAAAAGATAAAGATCTTGAAGATGAAGGGAGAGTTATAGTAAATATGGCAGAAACTGACCTGGCAGATGTTCGAGCAGCAATGGCCGACGTTGCCTCCCTTCACAGTCAGACCATCCAAGCAGATCAGGACTGCCTGATAGCAGCGATGTATTTGACGATGTCATCACAGAATCTAGAGAGCTTTGAAGGATTGATGATAGATACGGGCACAAACCGAAAGTCGATCATGTCCATGAACCAGTATGACGCCTACTGACGCACATTTGGACTCAAGCCAGAGATAAAATCACAAAGAAGAGCCGTAACGGGAATCGGAGGCTGGAAGAAAGGTACAGGAACAGGTATTATACAAATCACATTAGTTAAACTGGGATTAATAGTGGACGTCAATTTCCTACTCATGGCGGAAAGTATACTGACATTACTATGCCTCAAAAGATATGTTGTCAAACGACCCTGACATATCGCTACAAAACCTCATGATATACCACCGCGGGAAAAACCACTAATTGCAACTTGAAAACTAATTTTTGATACACAAATGGGGTGTGACAGACATAATCTATGTAATGTATACAGAAAAAGAACTAAGAAAGATCCATAAGGTGTTTGGCCATCCCAGTGTTTATACCATCAAGAAGATGTTAAGAAGGGCTGAATTAAATGCAGAAACAACAAAATCCTTGATCACGAAGATAAGCGAAGATTGCAAGATATGCAAGTTTGCTGCATCAAAACCCCAATGATTTAAGTTGACAGTGGGTGCGGACTATCTGAAATTCAACAGCCGGGTTCAAGTGGATACGATGTTCATCCGAGTCCGACCGGTAATCCATATGGTGGACCAAGCCCCCCATTTTTCGTCACCCGATTTTCTGAAAAACCAACCAGCATCGGAAGTATGGCGAGCGATACAGGGATTATGGAACCTGGAATGCTTAGGGCCTCCAGACTACCTTATGTTTGACCAAGGTTCGAATTATGTGTCAAAAGATCTGAAAGGAAATATGGAATCTATCGGCATATCCATTGATGAAGCCCCTATTGAAAACCCAGGTCCAATTAGCACAGTTAAAAGATACCATGCAGCGTTGCGTGCAGCATATGAGAAGATCAGATCGGATATGAATAAGGAAACCAGCGATAAAGAATGCCTGAAGATGGCTGTCTTTGCCATGAACGCGACCGTCGGACCAGAGGGACTATTCCAGATCCGCTTGGTATTCGGAGCTTTACCCAGGCCAGCCCGAACATCCTCATCTACCCCCTAGATAGAAAAGGCAAGGTCATTAGAATCAGCACTGAAGGAGATCGAAAAATAACAGGCAAAACATCGCCTATCGTTCGGACTGAAACATCCTGGCGGCCCAACGGCCAAGGAATCATCTGCGATTATCCATGAATTACCGGCTGGCTCACCAATTCTAGTATATAGACACGTTATGGTAAATGGGAGGGACCCCACACTTTTTGTAAGCATTAATAGAGAGAAGGCCGTCATCCAACAGCGAGAGGAAGGAAGATCTACAGATGAACATGTATCAAACCATGGATAAAACCGAACTGGGACGAAGATAGGATGAACAAAACCACCGAGCTCACCAAGATGATACATGATGAGGATATCGTAAATAGAGGGGATAAAGACGGAAAGAGCTATACACATGATGGTAAGGATGACGACATGAAAATTGAGAGAATCAGAAAGTTCGACTTACTTTCAAGGAACCAAAGGAACGTGTAGATACACACATTCCACAAAAAAGACGCGATGTGAGCAGAACACCAGACAAGAGAACTAGTAAAGAAAAGGAACGATCGATATAATTTGTAGAATCAAGAAAGAAGGAACTAACAGGCCTCCTCGACAATGGAACTTCGTACTCATAAGCCGTTCATCTATACCTCATGATATTAGAGTATTCAATTTCCGCTTCATATATGAGCTCAAATGAGCAGAGAGAGGCCTTCGAAAGAAAAATAGACTCGTCGCACAGAATTTCTGTGATGAACGGGCAACCAACATAGCTAACAAGGTGCCAATAATTCAAAGATCTTCTCAACGACTGGCGATGAGTCTGGTCACATCAATGACGAATAGAACCCCATTCAAAAGAGACGTCACTCAAGATTACGTCCAGAGTGAATCTGACCTAGGGCGAGATGTATATATTTTGGTACCCAAGGAACTAGGATTTGGGGAAGTCATGATCGGATGACAAAGCGGTCAGAAAGTTGCTCAACGGTGCAACGTGCGATCAACGCGAAGGTTCTCGACTGTGTGTCCTGACCGGTCGCCTGCTGCTCGCTGCAGCGGCCCACGGTGGCATTTTATTATGAAATAGGGCTTCTGTAAGCATTGCTTACAGAACCAAGAACTATAAATTTGTAAAGAAAAGAAAACAACAACCAGCGCCGCGTATCAGTGTGGCTTAGTTGGTTACGGCCAATCGCACTGATGGTAGGGCCGCGAGCTCGATTCTTGTCAGTGACACTGACGGAACTTGAGCGGGAAACGTCCCCCAATGCGGGGGCATGTCCCCCAATGCGGGGGCATGTCCCCCGATGCGGGGACATTTCTTGCTCGATATTAAATTACTGTAAGCCCCCGCTGTAAACAAATATAAAGAAGTTAAAATGATGATTTTCTCCAGGATTGCCTCCACACACGGCGTTGCAAGTAGTCAGGCCGTTGTACGGGATAGTGTCTAGGGATACTTGATCTCCTACTATCTTTCGTGCCAATGTTCTCCTTTCCGTACTTGTTTTATGCTTTTCTCCCCGCTATTTGATTGGGCGCGGTTTCCCTATTGGAAGTTTCCGTAGTATGTTATTTGTTCGTTGGGTCTGTAACGTTGGGTGACCCTTAGTGTCCCAGTGGTCGTCTTTACTTATCCGCGCTAACCCCTCTTTGTGTGTGGGCTCAGGTTGCGTCAAGTATCCTTCCTATATCCGTTATCATTTATAAACGTGTACTGATTTATCAGTGTCTTCTTGGGTATCGATACAATACCTATCGCTAGAGTCCCTTCGACTACCTGCGTAGAACGTTGTATGGGATTGGTGCAGCGGTGAGCTTTGGTTAGCTAAGCCTAACTTACGACCCTGGGTTCGCGGTAGTATCACTAGCGTCGCGGAGTGTGCTAAAATCTGGTGATATTTTACAAAGATAGGATTTCTTCCACCGTGGACTTGTTGGCGTCTTTGTGTGAGTCTGTTCATTCTCGGGATTCAGCGCGTTCTTAGTATCGTTATTTTTCGGTGATACATGTGTCTTTTTATTAATTCTATCTGGTCCGCCAAGGCTATAGTTGTATAAATACAAAATTCTAACTTAAGTGGCGACGGTGGTTTAAAACGTGTGTTATCCACTAGTTTCATTTGCAAGCTAAATGATATATTCTAATAATGATTCTAATTATCTTAATTCCTATAAGTTACACGTGTCCGTTATTATTACTGTATCTTTTGATACAAGAACTGGAGTTAAGTATTGTATGGTTGAAGGTATGTTTGATAATTTTATTATCACATTAATCACACTAATTGTTTTGCTTGAGGTTATCAGCTTATAATACTATCATTATTATTATTCCTTTCTGTGACACGCAAATTGTATTTTTGGGATCAACAGATAGCAGAGAGAGGTTTACACTGGTATCTCACGTATCTAGACCAGCACCTCAGACGGTTGAACATGGTAAAATTCAAGACAGATCCTTGCGTGGTAGTACGTCACGAACATAATAATTTTGTGGGGATTGTCATATTACAAGTCGATGATTCATTTACCATTGGAACTGAGGAGTTCTTAAAGGAAGAGGAAGCCGCCTCGAAATGATTTATATTCAAGGACAAATTCCTATTATCCGAAGTACCAACCTCATTCAACGGAATCTGTTGAAGGGCTTTCTTCCCTTGTAGTTCTTTATTGTTGTAACTCGTTTCTGATTGGGTCCTCCTCCTCTCGTTTCCTGCAGTATCCCCGGTATCCTGTCTGTGGGTTTGATATATTTACCTCCTTGTTTAGTTACCTGATGTCCCTGCTCACAATTCTTCCTCCTTTACTAAATATAGTGAGGTGCACGGGTTTTGTCTTCCTCCTCTATTCTACTCTCGTAAAATAGGTGCGGAGGTGTTTAAGACGTGGATCTGTCCTTAGAGTGGTGTCCACAGCCGGCCAAAGTTCGCGGTCAGTTTCGAGTGCTGCAAGTAATGCTGTCGTCCCCGCAATTGTATCACGGCTAAGTCTTTCGATTAGCGTGTACTGGTTTGACGTCTTTGTCTGATTCTGCAATCGGGTAGCAGCTTAATTCCGGTTGACAGGTTTTGGGTCCGGGGGTGTTGTTTGTTATGTAGTTGACTTTTATTCTGGTTTCTACAGATCGTGGTCGTCGGGGTAAGGTATACTATTCCCGGTACTGCCGGCGGCAGTGGTTGCCACGTGTGTAAGCACACGTGTGACTGTCCCTGGCTTCTTTATTTCCAACAAGAGCTATTCTGTCTTATGTACACGTGTATATGTGTACTGTATTTGGTCCCCCTGTACGTGTGCGCCCACTCTGTATCGTTCACATTCATCGATGTAATTTGGTAATGATGATCCTCTCTAGTATTTCGTGATGTCTATAATATGCCCATCATAATATTGAATAATATTTTTAAAATTCTCTCTAGTATTTCTAGTGATATATTTTATTCCTTAAGTCCTTTTCAATGATCGAGGTGATCGACGCTCAAAGCCATTCGCAGTAGACTGAATAGGATTCACAGATTGACACTCCAAACTTTCCAGTTTGGGCGTTGGTCGTCCTGATGTATCCCATCCTTGTAGGTCTACTGCTAATTTGTTAGTAGACATTAATTTCCATAAAGGATTCGAGTTACCCACTATCGCTTTCGTGAGACTGTCATCTGGGTTGGCTTTTCCCGGAATCCAACATAATCGGGAAAGCTCTCCATTGTCATAGCTTTGCTTCAGAGTGTAGATATCTATTCGAAGACTTTTCTTGCAAGTTCCGCCGTCCTTTGCGACAACATCGCATAATGTTTTTGAATCTACAAAAGCATGTATATCGAGTTTTCTTCCCAATATTTCCGTAATCATGTCTCTCAGAACATAACCGTGGTCGACTGAAAGAACTAACGCATGTACCTCTGTAGCGAGGACCGGTCTCGTGACCCGCTTGCAGCGGTTGGAGCCGTAGTGGATGATGTTCGCATCATTGTTCTTGTCATTCAGCATGATTAAATAGCCCAATTGGCTCCTGTAATCTCTGGCATTTCCAAAGGCTGTGTCACCGATTACCACCATTCGGAGAAAGTTCATATCCAACGGCTTGTATCGTAGTCCATTGTCTGATGTTTCCTGCAGACGAACGATGGCCTTCGTCAGTTCCTTGATGTATTTGTCTGTAGTTGGGTCCTTACCTGATGTCAAAAGCTGGACTGCAGCACAAATATCTGGCCTTGTGCATACTACCATGTATTGGGCTTGTGATATGACAGATGTGAAATCTTCTTGGTTCGTAGGGTGTCTGAGTTTTCCAATTTTCTCCTCTTGACTCATGTGGATGGTGCAATCTGGTTCTAGAGATAGGGTGAGGCCGTTGAAAGTTATTTGTTTATCCTTAAGTAGAAGTATATCCTTGCTACTGAATCACTTTGATGCTTTTTCCTCCTCTTGTGAAAATTGTAAGTTTCAAAATCCCAGCGAGTCATCGACCTGGAGAGCCACCATCCCGTCTAGGACTCCAATAGTTTTTCGAATTAGCACGCAAGGGTCGTGTTTAACGCGGCGCATCCCGAGATAGTCGATGTGATGTGCTAAATATGTTAAATACCAATAGAGCCTGCTCTCCGGTATACCATATAATGCTTTTTCTACTTTTAATACCATGGATTTGTCGAGATTGAGTTCGGCAGGTGCTTTAATTCACACAGGCCTTTCGAGGCTTGTTATGCTTTGGACATAGGTCTGTGTTACATATCGAGTGAATATTTCTTACGTTAGGTATAGATGCCGCCAGGGATAATAGTAAGCGCTGTGAGGATCTACTGACGGTTAGTGACTTGGTTGAGATGGTGGATGAACCTTTGTCGTTGTAATTATGAGCTACCAAACGGCTTTTGCGTCGTGTTACTTGTTCGGATCATTTTAGTTCGTCTATAAAAAGTGATCCGAAGATATGGGTACCGTTCGGTACATCAGTTCGTTTGATTACCCTAAATGTTCCATTGTCCACCAACCCTTGTAGCTCAATGCTTCTCGATTTTTTAAAGTCTTGATCTTTTAACTTTGTCACAATAGCTTCATTTTGTTCTTCATTAGTGTATTCAGGTGTCGTATCGTCATTTTCCTGTAGTAAGGACTGGATGTGTGGTTTCACACAAGTTGATATAAAGATCCTTCTGTGACGAAATGTTTGAACTATGACAGTCTCTCCCTCCACTGACATGAATTTGTGGGGTCCTGTCCATTCCTTCGCAGTGGTTCTGTAGACCCACACCTTTGATCTAACTGGCAGCTTCCTCAGTTCCTTGGGTTGGTCTTTAGATGGCGGTCCGATGTGATTTGAAATCCCAAATTCCAAGCGTCGTTTTGCTTGCTCATGTTTCACTTCTGTCATTTCATGCTCGATCGAGAACGAGCGCTCGCGTTGGGTTAATGTTGGCGTAATGCGGGATGGGCGTGTTATGGCGTTGTAGGCTAGGAGCATCGGACACAGGTCTTCGGGTCCGATGACTATATTAACGGCGAAAGTAGACATAGATAGGAATTCATAATAAGATTTAGTCTTGTCTAAGTTGGTTCGGATCGTTAAGTAGGATCTTCGTAGCGGCTCATGATAACGATCGACCGTTTCCAATAGATCCTGGTGTTTCTATGGCAGCCTCTCTGATTTTTACCACATCATTTTGATCAGATTTTCTGAACTCCTTGGATGTATAGTTTGAACTTTGATCTATACTGAGTTAATCTGATGATCCGCAGTATACCAGAAACCACATAATTAGTATTGCCTTCCAGACGCTTTGTGCTGTTTGATTTGTGATGAATCGCGCGGCCGAATAGTGAGTGGCGGTGTCTACCATGTGGATTATTGACTTACTTTGTATCCACATGGTGTCCACTTGAACATTGTGGTTGAACCTCAATTGTTCTGTTCCTATTGTTAATTTGAACCTTGTGGGGGCAGTGCTTAGTTCTGCACACGTTTCGAAATTTCACATGATCTGTTTTATTGCTTTGGTTGTTTGATAGGCGGTGTTTCTACCGTTTGCTCTCCTCGCATGGTTTCGGGATGCATCTACACTTGGATAGCGGAAGGTTGTGTGTACTATTTTCAACTCCTTGAGCGTATAAAATACATACGGTTCATTGTCGGGACTCCATAGATGGACGAGAAAGTAGTTGATTATGGCGAGTGGGTGACGGAGATCGTTATGAGAATTGTATTTGTGTCGTGGGCTGTTAATTGATGCGGTTAACGCGGGCTGCCCGCACAGAGTAGAAGTTGGGATGAGGGCTCGAAGGGGAAAGGATAGTATGTGTTGGTATGTGATGTATCGTTGAGATGTGATGAGAAGAAAGGAATAGTATGTGTTGGGATGTTATGGGATGTGATGAAAGCATCTTAGGAACGCATATACGCAAAGGGGAGGGTGAGCCGCCCACGCAGTGGATAGAGATCGCATATCTTAGGCACATTGTTAATCACGAGCAGCCTATAGGAACAGGAAAAACTGTATGGTATTGATAAGAAAATGAGGGCGCAAGGGAGGAAAACGTCACTTGAGATGAGGGGGAAAAGAGAGCCAAAAAGGCGCACACAGAATAGGAGGAATGTCGCAGCTTGAAACTCGTTTCTCGATGATTTCCCGGAACACGTGTCATGATGATTCTCTGCCACACGCATGATGATGATACTCACTTACTGTATCTAACATACAGTGTGCTGCC